>CAHIKZ030002684.1:310000-326914 GCA_903632075.3 Acanthosepion pharaonis | reverse complement strand
TAAAAATTCTTCAGAAAAACAGCTAGCCATAAAAGGGGACAAAATATTGCAAGAACTAAGAAATACTGAATGAAATTAAATACAAAAGTGTAGTATCTGTTCTGCCTCAACTCTAATAGCAATAGTGATATTTTCACTGTTTTCTTATGAGAAAAATATTCTGCATTCATTGAGCGACAGCCAATTCTATTATCGATTGAATATTTTAAAATCTTTCTATTAAAAATTTTTTTTCAGGAAAATTGGTATCAAGTTCTCTAAAAGATTATCGCTCTTTCCATTATTGATGGGGAAGAGCGTCTTTCCTTCTTTGTAGTGTGAAATGTCAGCATCTTGACTATGACATTCTCTATACGAATTACATGTGATATGAATTTTGGTTGTTTCTTATGAAAGCCCTCACGTGATAAGATTTCTGTCATTTTGATAGAGTTCATTTGATTCTGTAGCGCCGGCACACGAATTTCAAAAGTATGGTCTCGCTTAAGTCGTATAGACATCGTTAGCACGGAGCCATTTTTATCATTGATCTGATTTTTATCATTTATCTGAAAGCGTTTATATATGGCTGACCGGTTAGTTATCTTTGGGAAGACTTTGGTGCCATGTATAGCCTCCATATTGAAGTCTTGATCTGACGAGGTTAAGATGATGACTCGTATTTTTAGGTAATACTTTTCATATTGTAACAATTTTTCGGTGTCGGACAAAACAAACCATAGCACAACCTATATTCGGTTTCCTCACATCATACTGAATATGTTATAACTGATCCATAAACTGAGTTATTTGAAGTATTTAGTATTCACTAATCTCATATCTCATCTGATTGATTAATTTGATTTTTTACGGCTTATCAAAATTTTTCCGGTTATTTCAAGCTAGAAAATATTTTTTAGATCGTAAGAAATGATTTATTATACAAGTCTTATAGTTAACCCATATGTGGAGAAAGAGCTGTGTCTATACATTTTGCGCAAGTGAATATGACATACCCGTTGGAAGTGAAATTTGTCTCCTGTTCCAATTAATCCATTACACTAGCTGAACATCAAAAGCCAACGACCCATCCGAATTCTACAATCAGCACGAAACAATAACTCATCGGATCATGACACGCCCTGATCAGTCAATTCTAGGTACTGTATCCTGTTTCCACCCTATTGATGCGTTGCTGACAACTGGAGTTGATTGCCTCATCGGATCAGCGCTGCAGCCCAAATCTACAATCAGCAAAGAAGATTTATAAGCACGACACATCGACCGACGACACATGTGGCCCAGTCATCAGTGTTCAATTAGCGAAATGACGAACCCAGATAAAACGCATTGATCGGTATCATTGAGCTAACAGGGGGTATCCAGGTGAAATCTTCTCCCCATATCCATGAAGCTAAGAACACAGAACTTACCTGCTGGATATGCGTCTGGTGTCTCTTGCATGGAATATAACTGGATCGTGTCGCTAATTTATTGCCTGAACATTTCTAAGCCTCTAGTTATTTGGTCGGTCACTTCGCTGTCCCACGATTGTGAAAAAAGGATTCAGAAGTGTATTTTTGCAAAATACGTGCACATTTAGATTGAGTGATATCAAGCTGACATTCCCTCCTCCGGCACCCTTTTGAACTCTGATAATTCATATTGTCTCCCTATGAAATTTAGCCTGCCAATCTTGTAAATGCTGAATTCTTACCTAGATTTCAGGACGTTGGCGATCATGACATTCCACAACGTTCGATCATTTTGTATCTGTAACTGTGATTGACTGTCCCTTTAAATTTACCTCCCAATACCCGTTCTGCCCAAGGCCATATGCAGCGACCTCCCGCTTCGTCGGACCGAGCTCGTCTATCAATGCATGCTGAACGTTCCCCTAACTTAACACCTGATATAATGCCTTACGAGACAACGGCTGATCGTCGGAGACCATCCCTTCGCCCGTAGGAGTTTAGAGGGCAAGCCGACATTCGTGATAGAAATGGCCCTCGCCTCTGGGTGAACGCCGTCTCTTCCTCACACGACGAACACTGCTTAAGGATGGAAAAGTTTCTACAGACGTCTTCCTTCCAGAATTCACTGTTCTCATCCAATTTCATACACGTCCGGTCTAAATAAGTAATGTGAAGCGTATGTCGACGAGTCTCAACGCAAGGCACCCCTAGACCGCCATCAGAAGGATGAAGGTAACGAATCTCGCGACTAACCATGGCAGCTCTGCCTCCCCACAAAGAAGGAGAACTTCGCAAACACCAATAGAGTGTCAGACGGGAGTGGAAGCACAGAGAAGTCGGTAAAGGAGAACCGGGTAGATGTGCGAGGCACATACTCCGCCCTCCTTTTAAGGAAAGATTCCTCGAGGGACCACAGACGAAATGCGACCTCGGATTTCTTCGCACCTCCGACTAATTTATTTTCAACAGGAGGTCAGGACCGAAACAGATGCCAGAGTATCTTGACCGGCCGTCCGTCAGAGGAAAAGTCCGGGAAAAGAAACTTTCCTTCCAGAACACAACCGCAAATAACGGACATCGCGGTTGATCTTGGGTGCCTATAACCATCTCATAGCCTTTGATTGCTTTGCTGACTACGTTAATTTCGGATCTGCTCCAACAGAACCGAAACGTCATCAGCATAGGCAGAATACCCTAGCCGAGTGGTAGCACCGGGTAAAAAATTCCGCCAAGGACCGATTCGTCTTCAACTTACGCAGGAAGGATCCAACGCAAGAACGCACAGCAATGGAGACAGCAGGCAACCTTTGGACGAATGAGCGAGACAAAATGATAGGTCGATCTTACTCCATTCATTTCACCCAGCACAATTGAGGATCGCATACAGCAGTCGATCCAGTGTTAAAATCCGACCCAAAACCGGCAACCGAAAGAACAGCCCCAGAAATCGATGGTCAACCCTGGTCGAAAGCATTGACTGATCTAAATTGATCAGCGCAGCATCAATGTCGACTTGTGTTCGATGATCAAGCGTACCAGATGATGAGGTTGTCCTGAATAGTCCTGCCCTTCCACAGCACAAGTCTATCTCTCGGGACCAATCAGAATAGAGAGGACAGCCTGCAAACGGCCGGCTAAGACCTGGGCTAAAATTTTCAACTCTGTATTTAACATCGTCAAAGGCCGATATTATCTGCCCCATCCCCACCGTCTTTCTTCTTGCGGAAAAGCAACCCATCACACCCTGGTGAAGGCGTTGAGGTATAGGACCCCCGCTTCATCCAGTTATTGAAAATCAGTGCCAAGAATGGAACAAAGATGGGCGACTGCCTCCAAGTAAATTTCGTCAGGAAGACCATCTAATCCTGGAGTCTTGTCAAGGCCAACCTGTTTCAGCGCATCCCAAATCTCAGACTTCTTTATTGGGACCCTCGCGCCAGAAAGCAGAAGCCGCCTCGAGGCGGGAAAACGGCTAAATAGGCATCGAACAGGCAGGTTAAAAGCAAAACAAAAAAATTAATACAATAATACCAGGCGGGAAAAAAAGTTTAACAATAATAAAGAAAACGATAATCTTCAAAATATACGAAACAAATTAAATTTTTTTTCAATATGGCCGCTGTTAAAAAAACAAAGTCTGGCGAGAAACGAACGAAACGCCAACAATGACAAAAAGAGAGATTAAACAAATTAACGTGAAATTTAACACAGAACGATTAACGATAAAACACGAACTTAAATGATATTTAAAAAGAAAAACAAGAAAACAAATTAACACGTAATAAATAAAGAAAAAATGAAAAAGTAAGACAATATAAACACATGGAAACAAAGAAAGAATTTGAGGGAAGGGTTGAAGAAAAATTAACAAAAAAAATAAAACAAAATAATAATAAGAGGAAAGAAAATGGATGCTAAAATGAGGGTAATGAAAAAGAAAAAAAAAATCAAACTTTTTGCAAAGAACAGTCAGTACGAAAACGTGGCAAAAATAAAAAGAAACTTATTGTAACAAAAGAGTTTTAAAAAACAATCGTTTAGGTTGACAAAATTACTGCTAAAAAGAAAAAGAATTACCGGTCGTAAAGAGCCGGTAAAAAAGGAACGCTACTACCAGAATAGGAATGAGATCGATTAGACATCATGCTACTTTCTATTTATACGTTTTTTTATGGTCCGTGGTCTACTTTAATTGAATAATGGGATCACCTGCGTTTGTCACTGGCGATCTATGTTCAAACTCAAGTGTCGGCAGAAACTTTTATCCCTATATAAACACAGATACTCATGATTCCTCTGCAAAACGAACTTTGTTTGTGATCTTCCACATGGTGGATAATTACATCGTCTAAATTAATTGATTGACTGATTTATTTTTTTTACGGCTTATCAAACTTTTTGTAGATTATTTAAAAGCGAAATCCTATTTTTTGGACTGTAAGAATCATTTTACGAGTGGATATTAACAATATTTTACCATTTATCAGTACTTGCATTTCAAGAAACTTGATTTGCAAAAAAAAAAAAACGCAAAAAAACGAATTCTACACGCATATTTGACGAACTTCAACTGGCAGGACAAAAACGAACACTATCGAACACATTTGAAAACATTTCTAAAACGATTTTCCAAAACAGTACGAATCACAATCAAACCTAACCCGATTACAGGTATGACCTTTAAAATTACCAAACTTTATTATCTTCGCCGAAAACAAAAAATGAAAAGTTTAATCAAATTTTGAAGAACACGTTCCAATATTTCCAAGCTCAAAAATTAAAGGAAATGAAAATTAGAATGCTTAATATAATTTATATAAATCTTTTTGTTCAAAATACATTCCGATTTTTGTTTATGGTGCCCTGTAGTTAAATTTGGTAACCGGATGAACACACTTTGTTTCCGAACAGAAACCTTTCTTTGATTAATAATATCTGCAAATCCCAACGATGAAATTTAACCTTTTCCGAGGGAAGCCCAAAGAGAAGCAATATGGTGAAGACTTCAATTAATACATTGAGTAAACAAAAGGTTTGGGCAAATAAACTGAACCTTTACAAAATTATTAAAAAGGGCTGTACCAATTAACCCTAACAGAAAGTCATTTCATACACTACGAATGCTTAACCTTTAAAACCCGTAAAAAACAGAATCAAGAATTGGAGATGCCCGCCCAAACAAATTAAAAGTTCTTAGCTATTTCGAATCCAATTAAAGGGGCATAACCCCCTTCTCAGCATTTTAGCAAGGATTTGCCGGACGGGCCGAGGAGGCTACCGGGCAATTTCGGGGGTTTTAGTACCCCTGAAACTTTAGTGGGTTAAAATTTTTTCATAACGAAATCCAAAAAAGGGAGCGATAATTTAGAATTTCCAGAGTATTTCTGGAGGAAAAACGTTAACTCTGTTCATTGAAAACCAAAGGGATGCCAAGTTCCTTCAGTTATTGGTGAACGTTATACGGTAGGCCATGCTGATTAACCGAATCCAATTAAAAAGTTTTGTCCAATACACCCGGGGGTGTAAATTCTAGTTTCCCTTTTAGCGATGCAGTCAATTTGCTCCAGAAACCCGAAATGCGCAAAATAAAGTCCCTTGGGGAAAAACAATTCCAACCCGAAACGAAATGGCTATTTTGGTTTAAGCAATGCCAAAATTAAAAGGTTTCAGAAAATGTGGGGGGGACTATATCTTCTAGCCTTTCTGGCAAACTACCAAATCTTCTCCGACAAGGATAACCTCAAATACGCCAAGCGAATCCCGGATTCCCTGGAACCTTTTATTTAAAGGGCTTTTTTGGCAGTATCCGGAAGCAACAAAAAGGTTTCCGAAGAAAACCCGTGGGCATATCTGTCACTTTTGAGCGACTGCAGGGTTCAACTCTCTGTCTCCGGACGGAAGGAACCCGAAGGGGCTACGCCAAAGGGCGAAGTCTCCCTTGGGGAGTTATGGCCTGAACCGTTTATACGGGTTCAATGGCTATTTTGGCTGACCAATGGCCGGGAATCCTTTAAAAAGCCTTGTGCCGCATGACACCCTCGTGGGTGGGTATAATATTCAAAGTCAGTCACTTTTCTGAGCGAGCACTTAAAAACTCCTGCCCCGATCGGGACCCAAAAGGGGGCTACCGAAGGGGAAAAGCTCCTGGGATTGAATTGGCCCTAACCGTTATACGGCTCACTGGGTTATTTTTTTCGAGCCTATGCTAATGCCCACATTCAAAAAGCTTTGCATTGAAAACTGTAAGACTGACATCCCCACTAAGCTAAAAACTTTCAACGCTGCAGGTTTAAATCTCTTTCGGATCAGAAACCAATAGCTCCCAGGCACTGGGAGGTAATCGGCAACCCGTTTATAGGCAATCTATTTTTTCACAGCCAACCAATAAAAACCTTTGGCCAGACATCTGGGTACAAATCTGTCAGAACTTACTTTGTTTTCACCGTTTTTCCCTACGTGTTAGAATTTTGTTTTCAAGGCTTCATTTTTCAAGCTCTTTAAAACGCTAGCTCATTTTACAGCCATCAGTCTCAGCTCCTCTTTACAGCCTTAAGGTTCTAGCTCATTTTTCAGCCTTTTTAGTATCCAGCTCATTTTTCAGCCTCCTTTAGTATCCAGCTCATTTTTCAGCCTTTTTAGTATCCAGCTAATTTTCTGGCTTTGGTGATCTGCTCAGTTTTCCAGCCTTTAATTTTAGCTAATTTTTACAGTTTAACGCCTCTAGATCCTTTTTACAGACTTATCTCTATGTCATTTTACCACACATCAGTCTCTAGCATTTATTTCATCCTTAAGATCCCAGCTCATTTTCTCCAGCCATCAGTCTTTAGCTCCTTTTTACATCCTTAAAATTATTGCTCATTTTCCAGCTTTATTCCCTAGCTTCTTTTTTAAACATGAAATTTTAACTATTTTTTTTCCATTTTCCTTAATTTCCTTGTCATTTACAGCATTTGTAGTATTCCTCTTTTACAGCCTTAAGGTACATTTCTGTTTTTTCTCAGCCCATATCCAGATAAAATTGTCAGCCTTTATCCAGGCTCATTTTTTTCATTGATATTATCCAGCTAATTTAGCAGCGCAGATTCAAAGCAAAATTTCCAGCCTTTATTATATAGTTTTATGTTAACATACTTTATTTTTTTTGTGAATGTATTTTACCAACAATGATAAAGAGATTATTTCATCCTTAAGATTCCAGCTCATTTTCCAGCCATCATTTTAGCCTTTTACATCCTTAAAATTATTGAAACATTTTACTATAGCATTCCCTACAAATTTACTTTTAGAAATTAAAGTTTGTTAGCTCATTTTCAGAATTTAAGAGTCTAGTTTTCGTCTTTACAGCCTTAAAAAGTCTAGCTCATTTTTCCAGCCAAGGTATCCAATCCTATTTTTCAGCCTTTAAAATCCAGCTCATTTTTCCAGTAACGCCTTATATCCAGATCAATTTCAGCCTTAAGATTCAAGCACAGGACTAAATTAGGTTACTTTCTGGTAACCCACGCTACAATTTAACGATGGAATTACTGTATTTTTCCAGAACTCATAACGATTGTAAATCGTTTTTGTTTGAATCTGTTTGTTCAATTTTCAAAAAAAAACTAATTAAGACTTATTTTCCCAGACTTTAAACTGTAGCTCTTTCAATTTTATTTTCAAGCAATAAATCATTCTACTTATTTAATTACTTAAATATTACAATACCCGGGTACAATTAATACTGCTAGTAGTTAAATATTGGGTTATAAGAAAAATTATTCCCCCACCAGCTATTGATTAATGCATTCTTTGGAAGCTACGTACTTTGCTGACGTCAACTAGTGGTATTTAAGGTCATGCCAGAAAACAAAATTTCTAAATTAGTTACCCATCTTGTAAAATTTCTACATAAATGGCCTTACAGAAAAAATACCTATGTCTGGTTGAGCTGATCAACTAGGTTATTCCATAGTCCTTTTGCTTTTTACTATTTGCCAAGAGAGATTTTTCTAAATATTTCTTGAGGTTTTACAAAATGGCAAAATTCCTAGAGCGGGTAGATCTATTCATCTTTATTGATATTTTGGACAAAAAAAATTTTTGCAAAAAAAAACAAAACAATATTTTTCTAAGATGAAAGTATAAAATTTTATTTTTATTTATAAAATTCTAAAGAAATACATTTTTATATTTAAATAAATACCAACTATAGGAAAATCTCACATTTAGTAAAATTTACCAACTATACATATTTATTGACAATTAACCAACAATACCAATTTATAGTAAATGATATAATAAACAGTGTTTATAGTAAAATTGTTATCAATTCTCAAAGATCAAAGAAATGTAGTAGAGCCACTTTTATATGTTTAGGCTTAACAGTTCTAGATAGATTTTAAAAGAAAAGTGGTTATTCTTACAGAAAGTTTCAAACCAAAATTGACAAAGATTATTGTTTAATCTATCAGTTCAGTCTTAATTAGTTTTTTTTTTTTTTTAGAGAACTGCAGGTAAACTCTTGAATATATGTTTGTAAATGTTATGAGTCTACTGATTGAATAGAATTTTTTCAATGAGGGGGTCTTGTAAATGGATTTTAAAGTATTCTGAAATGTGAAAAATAAAGAAAAGACAATAAGTTTTGTTCTTGCTGTTTATACAGTGTTTGGTTAAACGGTTGAATAATGTACCTTGTCAGCTCCCCACCTTCTTGAACACACACACATCCACATACACCACTCTTCTTGTGCCAAGTCTTTTATAAGTAACCTGACATGAGCTGTCCACAACTTTCATTAATGCTTTGTAATCGTGTTTTCAAGTTTATTTTTTTACTATTCAATTGTGTTTTTCCATTTTGGCGCCATTCACATAAACTCATCAGGTAGGTGGCCTATTACCTCTGTTGAAATTTTATTTTTGAAACCCTGGGAAATCCGATCCAAATTTAAACGAACAGATACCTTCACATTAACCTGTTGTTTTATAATCCATGATATATTACCAACATCTTTCTGTACATATATTATTACTTAACAAAAATCTTCAACCAGCAAAAAAAATAAAAAAATTAGTTCATGAAATTACACTTTCACTGATATTAATCCATATATACACCTGCAATTTTGCAGAATTAAATCCCTTCCAAAAAGGTATAACTTTAAGAAAACTTGTAGAAAACAGGGACACTCAACATTGCATTCTGTCAGAGGGAGACAAAATATTAATTACATGATTATTATAAACATACATCTGGCAGCTAGAACAACCTGATTAATCATTTTGTTCCATGTATTCACCTGACCAGGGGTGGTAGAAACTGTTAGGTCCCAAGGCTTGGAAAATGGTAGTTATGCATTGTCCAGAACACTATGAAAGGTATAAAATAAATTTTTATAATAACTTAATATACATTTTTTTGAGAAAATATTACCAGGGTGGTTGACTTTGACAAAAAATATCCGAAAAATACATTGATGAAACCTGATCTACAAACTGATTTCTGTCACTGATACATATTACTACTTATTATATCCTTGAAATCTTGTTACATTATTGTAAAATAAACCAATCCTAACTTAAACAAATGACATATATCCTGATCTTTTTTATATATATTTAAATTATGAAAATTAAATTTCGTCATCTAAAGAATCAGCAATGTTATTGGTCCTGACCTGGTTTTTGTCAAACAACCAATAATAAGCACATCACTTTCATATGTGTTCAATTATACGGCAAACATTCTCATGTATTTGTGGATTGATGACAAGAAAAATCCAAGTTGGGATGTATACACCAAATCAGTTTCAAATGTGAACGACGTTGTTTGACGCCAGACGACGGCGCATTCATCACAATTTTTGATTAAAAAATCCTTGTCCAATGCTAAGTTGTTTTATTTTATCATACCTGGACAGTTTATTGAGGGATTTTTTGCCAAAAAGGAAATTTGCTTAGAAGTTTGATTTGATTTAATTATTTACTTTTTTGTCTTCTTTTTTTTTTATTTGTCATTTTTCCGAACTTTCTTATTTTGACCTTTTGTTTTTCCTTTTCATTTCCTTTCCCTTTTTACCGTTAATTTTTTTTTTTCTGTTATTAGTTATCTCTGTTTTTTATTTACGTCTAATTTTTTCCAGTACCCACACCCGAGTTTATCGTTTTTATTTTTCGTTTCTCGTTTTTTAATTATTACGTGTTAATTATTTCTGTTACCCGTTAGAAAAAAAAAAAAAAAAAAAAAAAAAAATTCTACGTGTTTATAATATTTGTTTGTAATTTCTGTCCCTCCTTTTCTTAACGTTATTAGGTTGACCGTTTTTTCTAGCGGCAGCCATTTTTGTAATTGTAACTTTTTGTGTTTCGTACGTTTTTTTTTTTTCCGTGTATATTTATTAGTTTTATTGTGTAATTTGTTAGCTTGCTTTGTCTGTTGTACTTGTAATTTTGTTCTTTCTTCGTTTTTAACCTTGTTCACATTTTCTAAATCTGTCCATTTGTTTTACCTGTTTACATTTTTTTAGGCGCACACGTCCTTCTGTCTGTTGATATTTGTCTTGCAAACCTTTTTTCCCTCCCCTTATATTATTTTTTTTCTCCCTCCTCCGCCTACAAGGCATTTCCCCACCCCCACCCCTCCCCTTCCTGCTTATTATTTAATATGGATAAAAAAGGAAAAAAAGCCACCCTCCTTTTTTAATTAAAAAAAAAAAAGCCTAAAAGGCGATACGTAAACACCTATTTAATCCTACAAAGAAAGATCCCCCGGACAAAGATAACTTAGAGGAATTTCCTGCGCTGGAGACTACATCCCCTAAACATTGATGCTGCTGGGGAAAATGAAAAAAAAAAAAAAAAATAATAATATTTCTACGGAAGCCGAAAATGGCAATAATGAAAAGGACTCACCTATGGAGGCCAATAATGGCCAAATTACAGATTCCAGAAAAGAACCGCAAACTGAGCCTGAGGCCGGGGAATCGCCCTCTTGTTGGTCGTCCCCCTAAGTGCATTATCAATTTAGCGGAGTTCTTGGAGCGTGCCAAAAGTTACGCACACCTTGTTGTAGAAGGTGGGCTTTTGGAAGACCCCAAGAATTGAAAAAATTGACAAAAGAATAGTGTCTGTTTTCGTCGTGGACAAGCGTACGCGCAAAATTTGTCGCTCGACGAAAAACACAGTGTTAAAAGCACTGGAATACTTTTGGGTTCAAGCCCCTTAGAATAGTTAAAGGGTGCTAAATTTTTTCGTAATGGGACGTACTGTTGCCCATCAGAAGATTATGTCGCCGCGGCTAGCCGCGAGCTTATCAACAAGGAGATCATTTTGCGTACAGAGTACGAGGGCCGACGACGTAAGACCAGTGTAACGGTATACGAGGTCCCTCCTCAGGTTATCGGGGAACATCTCGCGGCGTTCTTCTCCCCAGTATGGCGAAATTCTGGGAGCTTCCTGTGATAGCCTGAGCGGGGGTGGAGCTTTGACATCATGTTGGACGAGAAAGCCTTCCGCTCCATCCCCAACTGTCTGGATGTTGGCGTCTTGAAATTACCGGTCATTGTGACGGGTCGAAGACCAGTATGCTGGAGGTGTGGAGTGACTGGTCATCTCTCCTCCTCCTGCCCAGAGAAGAAGGCTCTGGAAGTCAAGCGCCAGTTACTCAAGATCCCCCTCTGACCGCGTCTCTAAATTCCGCCTCGCCTGTAATGGGCGTACCAGCCTCCGGGACCGGGTCGGTTAATCCTCCGGTCGGCGCGACATCAAAAGCCACATTCCCCAAAGAGCCTTCGCCCGCTGCCGGTGCAGTTGTGGAGAAGGGGGGGAATGGCTGGTTGCTGGTAAGGCCAGAGGAAGCGCCGGACAGCGGGTCCTCAGTCCCCTGATGCCCCTAGGAAGAAAGGCACATACAGCCCCACTCCCTCTAACAACGTTAAGGGCGATGCCCCCGGCCTCTGAAGAATCATTTCAGGATAAACAAAAGATTTGATCCCGGTTATGAGAAGTCCGAGAAATTAAAAGAGTTGAAAAAAGAAACTGGATTCGGAAAAGAAAAGACCAAGCCCTTCTATGTCCTCTAATAGACCCGCCCCTTCTCCAAAAAACAACCCCCCTCACCATCGCCTACTATTTCACCATCTAAGGCCAAACCTACCAGCAGAGATCCCAGCCCCTACAGACACAGATCTTTTTATACCCCCATGAACACACCCACTCCTTCCCCGTTAAACAAAAACCCACCCCCCTTCATACCCCCAAGCAATCACCGGCAAAAAAATGCCGAGATGCCTCCTCCCTGCTCCAAAGGAGGCAAAGAAGCCCCTCAGGAAGAAAGGAGGAAAAAAAGATTCATTTTCAACACAGGAGAGGGAGGTATGCCATGTTTCCCCAGCCCAGGCAGAGAGAGCCAGGGACTACGGCAATAGAGTGAAAGAGCTAAAATACCTTCTCTCAATAAAGCAGTTCGCCGATTTGGACATTGAATATCCTCAAAATTTCCCAAATGCCCAGAGGGTCCTGACAGTTATTAGGTCAGGACCTGCGGCTAATCAAGCCTGGGCTATGGTGGAAGAAGCGGTAAATGCCTGTAAGATGGCTTTGCCCATCGCCATTGTAGAAAATGACAAATTAAAAAAAAATTACAACAGTTCTGTGCAGGGAGGGTCCCCGTTTTAGTTCACCCATCCCTGTATAGAGCTCTTAAATTGACCTTCCCCTGGGATATCGGCGGTATCTCCCAAGACGGCACCATCAAGAATGAGATGGGCCATGGGTCTATGGGAGACGCGGTCGGTATCCTTACCCCGACCATGTTTAATGCTGGTAAACAACCCTAATCGGACTTCACAATGGCTCTCTGGTTGGCTACGTTAAATGTGCGGGGCCTGAGGTCCGAGTCTCGCAGGGCGAGGCTCTCTCGTGACCTTCAGCGCCTCCCGGGGTGAATGTTTGTTGTGTGCAAGAGACCCGGTTTTCTTCTCATGACCATGAGGAGGATATACTGTCTAAGGGGTTCGCCCTTTATTCAGCATGTTTTGATGGTCGTTCGAGGGGTGTCTCTTGGCTAGTGAGCAAGTCTTTGAAGGCTGCATGTTCCCTTGTCTTCGCAGATCCGGCGGGCAGGCTTTGCGTGCTGGATGTTACTATAAAGGATAAGGCTTTACGTCTCATTGGGGTTTATGCGCCCAATGTTCATGCTGAGCGGCCTGCTTTGTTTCGGCAGATCGAGCCGTTTTGACGACTTCTCGTCGGGTAGTTTTAGCGGGGGATTGAATGCCGTCCTTGACCCCGATATAGATCGTATAGGTAAAAACACCGGGTACTAAAAACCCTGATGTGAAGGCATTTCGGGACTTTGTCGGCAGGTTTGATCTTGTCGATAAGTACCGGAATGAGCACCCTCAGGAGGTAGCATGGACTTGGACAACTAGTGGCGACTCGGCTCCTGGCTCGCTTGCGAGCTACCTGGACCGAGTGTTAGTTAGAGAGTCGACGTAGGGCTCTTAGAGTGTCCAAGTTTCCATTATATAGTTTACACGGATCATAGGCTTGTCCGGGTCCGTGTAAACTTAGATAAGCCTAAGGTTAGATTGGCTGGTTACTGGAAATTTAACTGTTCACTTTTCGGTGAGCAGGATTTCCGGGACCAGCTGCTACTAATGATTCAGAGGGAATTGACGGGGGCGGTTGTGGGTAACGCCTGGTGGGGAAAATTAAAATCAAAAATTAGAACGTTTGCTGCCGATTTTAGTCGTCGACTCAATCTAGATAGACGAGCGGCGCAAACGGCTTTAAAGTTGATCGGGCTGTTAAATCCCGTGTTAGTGGGGACATAGTCTTAGCTAAGGCAGAGTTGGCCTCCTTGCTTACCAAGAAGGATCAAGCTCTGGTAGTTAGGGCTAGGTTAAAAAGAATGTCTTCTGAGGCGGCGAATATGGCCGCTGAATTGCGTGCAGAGGAGAATAGAACGCGGATAAGCGACATATAGCGTGCGTCACATTGCCGGATAAGCGGACCGTGACTACAAGCGCGGGCATATGCGAGGCCTTTCGGCTTTACTTTCAGGATCTTTTCACCAGGGGAGCCCGGTCTGAGCTCTGCTCAGTTCGATGCCTATTTAGCTGACTTTCCCTGCCTTGAGGCAGCTGAAGCGGCTAGGTGCGAGGGTCCCATAACAGAGTCGGAGATCTGGGAAGCGCTGAAGCAGGTTGGCCTGGATAAGTCTCCGGGACTAGATGGTCTTCCCTACGAAGTGTACTTGAGGCTGTCGCCCATTTTTGTTCCTTTGCTGCAGCTGATTTTCAACCACTGGATGAGGCAGGGGTCTTTACCTCGACGCTTCACCAGGGGTGTGATCAAGTTGTTGCGTAAGGACAAGAATGGTGGGGATGGGTTAGGGAACTTTCGCCCTTTGACGATGTTAAATACTGACTTAAAGATTTTGGCGAAGATCTTAGCCAACCGTTTGCAGCTTGTCCTGTCTCGTCTGATTGGCCCCGAACAGACTTGTGCTGTAAAGGGCAGGACGATTCAGGATAACCTTCATATGGTACGCTTGATCTTAGAGCAAGTCGACAGTGAAGCCGCGCTGATCAATTTAGATCAGTCCAAGGCCTTCGATAGAGTTGACCATCGGTTTCTGGAGGCTGTCCTGTCGGCGGCCGGTTTCGGAGCCGACTTTCGCTCCTGGATCCGACTCTTGTATGCGTCCCCCGGTGCGCTGGTGGAAGTGAATGGGGTAAGGTCGGAGCCTTTCGTATTGTCTCGCTCCATTCGTCAAGGTTGTCCGCTATCGCCCTTGCTTTACGTTCTTGCGTTGGAACCATTCCTTCGCAAGTTAAAGGCGAATCCGGTCCTGCGCGGAATTTCCCTGCCTGGCGCTACCACCTCGGCCAGGTATTCTGCCTATGCTGACGACGTTTCGGCTCTTGTGTCGAGCAGAGCCGAGATTGACGAAGTCAGCAAAGAAATCAGTGGGTATGAGATGGTAACGGGGGCCAGGATCAACCGCGATAAGTCTGTGGGCTTGCGGTTGGGTGCGTGGAAGGGAGTTTCTCTTCCCGGACCTTTCCTCTGGACGGATGGGCCGATCAAGATACTCGGCGTCTGGTTCGGTCCTGATCTCCAGTTGAAATGAACTGGTCGGAGGTACAAGGGAAGGCCGAGGTCGCGGTTAATCTGTGGTCTCGGAGGAGACTTTCCCTGAAGGGAAGGGCGGAAGTATGTGTTTCACATCTATCCGATCCTCCTCTACCGACTCTCTGTGCTTCCACTCCCATATGCCCGGCTAATGTCATTAGTCCGGACCTTGTTCTCTTTCTTATGGAAGGGCAAGGCCCCTATGGTATCTCGCGAGGTCTGTTGCCTCCATCCCTCTGAGGGCGGTCTGGGGATGCCTAGCATTGAGATCCGTCAATATATGCTTCGCATTACCTTTCTAGACCGAATGTGTCGTGGGTCGAAGGAGGAGGGTGCCTTTTGGAAAGAAGACGTCCAGAAACATTTCCCATCCCTGAAAAGTGTGCACTCGTGCGAAGAAGGAGGCCGGCCGTTTACCACGTGCCGAGTGCCCTTTTATCGTGAATGTCGTCGCGCTCTGAAGCCCTCTTACGGGCTTCGGATGGCCTCTCAACGCCCAGGCGTTGTCTCGCAAGGCATTATATCAAGTTTTAGTTAGGGGTCCGTACAAGATGAGCTGATTGGCGAGCTCGGTCTTACGAAGCAGGAGGCTCGCTCGATATGGCCTTGGGCGCCCGGGTTGAAATGCCTCAATAACGATGAGGCATCACTCACCTGGCTGGTGATTCGTGGGCCTCTGGGTCGGCAAGAGACTTTGTTCAGCAGGCTTGGAGAAATATCCAAACTGCCGTCGCTGTGCGGGGGAAGTCGAGACTATTGGTCACGCCTTCTTTCAGTGCAAGGCGGTAGTGCCGTTGTGCAAGTTTGTTGAAGGCCTCATGGTTCGCATGCTGCGCGGAAAGTTCTTTGTCCTGGAAGCCAGTTCTGTTTGTAGCAATGTGGTGCCGCAGATGACGAAGGCTGAACACTATGTGTTCTGTTGCTTACTAGGGGTTATGAGAGTCGTGATTTGGACGACGCGTCAGAAGGGATTCCATGAGGGCGAGAAGTTCACTTCTTCCCAACTGATCTTGTACTTTAGGCATCAGCTTAAAGTCAAGATCAGGACGGAAAGGCGGCGGCTCACCTCATCGGAATTCAGCAAAAGGTGGGTGATTCTTGCGCGAATGTGCCGAATAAAAGGGGCTGACCTTGAGTGGCATTTGGATGCCGGTTAGGCATTAAGGATATTGTTTTTCCTGGGTTGAACATGGGCAACCCATCCCGGAGTTAGGTTAGATTAGGTTTTTTGTATTTGTTCTTTTAGTTTTTCTATTCTGGTAAACTTAGCTACGGTGTATTTGCTCATTGGTCCCCTTTTATTTCTGTCCCCAATTTTTTTTTTTAGTTTAACTCCCCATCCCTCCCTCGTTTTTTAGGTGGTCAGTAATGTCAGTTCTCTGGTAGATGCAGGGGCGCCTTTCGTTTCGTGTGTGTGTTTTTCGTACTTGTTGTTGTGTATGAATGAGTGTGTGCCTGTGTGAGTGCTTGGGATGAATGAGTGTGGCCTTATTTTCATAAGTCCCGCATCGATTTCGTCCAGTTAACTGATATTTCTGCCACATTCAAGAGTTTGTGGGGGTTTTATTACTAACACAAATTTTATTTGGTTTCTTGTAAATATATTTTGTCATTTTGTATATATACATTGGGGTTCATTTTTAAAAGTTGTTGTTTTTTATGTCCCCCCACAGACAATATTTTGTACATAAGGGGATTATTTAGGTTTTTTCATGGAGTCAGAGAGGCATTTTGGTGTTTGTAGTAAGAAAGGTATGGATAAATGTGTTGTTTTGGTGAAAGGAATATTGTTTTTTTACATGATAGGGTCAGTGAATGTGGCTAGCTAAGTTTAATC
>CAHIKZ030002684.1:292500-305000 GCA_903632075.3 Acanthosepion pharaonis | reverse complement strand
AACCCATACGTCTGGTAGAGGTGTTAGCCACCGCTCGGGTACGTTAAGGAGCCTTGGTTTCTTAGTTACTATATTAAAAACAAATAAAAAAATGCGTTTGAAATGAAACATTTTTTCCAAAATAATTGGCAGGGAAAGGGTTAAATATAAATTTCAATATCTTGGATTA
This sequence comes from Acanthosepion pharaonis, assembly GCA_903632075.3. Classification (NCBI taxonomy): domain Eukaryota; kingdom Metazoa; phylum Mollusca; class Cephalopoda; order Sepiida; family Sepiidae; genus Acanthosepion; species Acanthosepion pharaonis. The sequence continues at coordinate 304,831 of CAHIKZ030002684.1, read as the reverse complement.
ATAGCAAATCCTCTAATGCCTTGTCATCTAATTCTTTTTTTCGTTTCTTTCTAAATAATCATCTTTTTGGCGGTGGAAATAGGAGCCATTGAAAACAACCGATCTTAAACCATTGGGCCTGTTCAAAGTTAAGAAGATTATTTCCTTTTCAATGTTACATCCTTCCACGGATAGTCAGGGATTTTGTGTACGACAGTTGGCTGAAACGTTCATAGGCTGACCAAGATATGGTAGGTGACCAACTGAAATTTATATTTTCAACATAGTCTCCTTTGTCAGGTTACACTTAAAGAAACAATGCAATTATTAATAAGAGTAGAAATTATTGCATGCAAGATATCATAGCTCTAGTATTCCTGCTTCAAATTCAGCCTATGAAATTTTCAGCCCACACTCGTAGCTAGAAAGAAACAATGCAATTTTTAATAAGAGTAGAAATTATTGCAGGCAAAATATCATAGCTCTAGTATCCGTCCTTCAAATTCAGCCTATGAAATTTTCAGCCCACACTCGTACGTTTAACATTTTAGACACAGCAGACATGAAACACTGTTTTTAATGCTGTAATAGCTGATGAGGATGAAAGTTTGGCTTTGTAAAAATAAACACCTCGTCCAGAAATAAAAAGTAAAGGAAAATAAAAAAGAAGATAATGTGTAAATCTAAAATGTTTATGCTCCGGAAATTGTTGCTGTGTTTTACAGAAAATCTCTCATTGTTTTTTAGTCCAATTTACTGCTATGAAGAGAGCTTTCGTAAAATAGGGCATAGACTAGACACATGAAGATATCTTGATGTTTTCTCTTCATATTTTAGCTTGGATTGTTACTCTGGATGCTACTAGAACTACCATGCGGAACCCTACTTGATACGTTGCAATTTTATTTAAACATGGCGCGGAGACTTAATAGTAGATACTAAAACCACGCGTGTTCTGGGTATGACGATAAACTATATCCAGCCGCAAGGCCCCTGATCAGGAGATATTGAGGAGCAAGGAACCACCTCTTAATTGCTGGTGTTCCCAGGTCCACCCTGATCCGGGGTGGTAGCACCAGTTAGGTTCGCAACTATGAACAAATAGTTAACCACTAAACTGGGGTCAAAATATTATGAAAGTATAATAAAAGTTTTTATAGTAAAAATAACAGCAATACATGTTTGAAGAAAAAAAAGAATATTACCAGCAGTACATTTTCAAAAAAATATATAAATATCACCAGCATTGAATTTGACTCTCGACAAAAACCCTTTTTACAAAAATACGTCAATGAAACCTGATCTACAAACTGATTTCTTACAAATAATACATATTCCGTTCATAAGAACCAATCCTAAAAATCTTGCCGGCATTAAATAAACTATTGGGTTGGATGCCGTAAAACAAAATAAATTAAACTAAAATCGCACGAATACTTAACAAAAATCGTTGGTTCTATTTTAAAATGTATTATTTGAAGGTTATAAAATTCCTAATAACGTAATAACATTAAAGCCTTAAAAACTTTAATAATAATACTTTGTTATATCTTTTAAATGTCGTCTAATTTTTATCTTTCTCTGTTAATTATAGGTTAATAAAATTTTATTTTTGTTTGGTAACTACTCAGTAGGAACACAGTTTGTGTGATACACACTTAGTTGATCATATTTCTTTTGATACATGACTGACGAGACATATTTTTTTTTCCCGCAGTAGGTTGACAATTCTTTCTGCTCTAGTTGCTATCCATGTCTAAAAACCCCGGTCTGCCCTGCTACTAGGAGAGAAGAAGAGGATTCATACCTTTCCCAAGGGTATCAGCACGTAAGTGAATTCCACTGGATTTCGAACTCGGCCCTCCAATTCTCCAATCAGTGCCTCCTATAATAGTAATATTAATAATAAATAATAAATTGATAATAAAAAGAAGTTATATTTTGTTTGAAACTAATTAACTAATAGCATATGTTCTAATTATGTACCTGATATAATTTGAATCTGTCTGATTTGTTTATTTTAAAAAATCATAATTTATACAGGTTTTAATTATTTTTTATTTCACAAAGGTTGCTAATCAAATCTAAAATGAGACTTGAAATATGCTTTTTCGAGTCATTGTTATAATACAAATAGCTGACCTATTATACAAGGTATTTTAATCAAACATATTAATAATCAGTTGTAGTGACTATATGAAAAATGAACTGTTATAGCTGAAACATTGCTCTATACAAATGCGTTATTGGGGACTCTAAACTCATTGTAATTTACGTGGAAAGAAGCAGATACAATCAAACATAGAATTATAAATACATGACAAATGAAGAATAATCTGAGAGACATAAACATTTCTGAATGGGTAAAATTATTGCTATAAATCCAAAATAAGTTTGACATCAGCAATGTGAAATTAAAATTATCGAAAAATCAATAACATGTCACTTCATACGAAATTCGCCATTTAAGTAATAAAAGAGTACTGAACAGTTATGTAATATCAGTCATCCTATAGGGCAATGAAGTCAAAGAAATGTGGTTCTACATAAAAAAAAATGCTAAGAATAGCATGGACCGAACATGTGAGCAACGATGAAGATTTAGAGAAAATGGAAACAAAAAGCACACATATATTTAACATGGAGACGAGACAGCTTAAATGTCTAGGACATATAATGTGCGAGAAGGGCTTGAAATGTTTGATACTCAAAAGACAAATTGAAGGCAAGAAGAAAAGAGACAATCAACGCATAACCTATCTAGCGAATTTAAGTAAATGAATGGCGGAACAAGAATTAAGAAAAATAACAAAAGACAAGAGCTACAAAGGACAGTAATTGTGGAGATCTGGGCCGGTGAGTATTACTCTCGAGTCCCCAGACCGGAAATGGGCAAGCCTGATTAGCGACTCCCCGCAATGCTTTGTGAGCCATGCTATCTTATCAACATTTACTTTTTTCTACCTACATTTATATACGTTACAAATAAAACTAAGTACAACAGACTATTAAAAGAAGAAATTCTTTTCGTGAATTTTTACTTCATACTGGTGATTTTTGGCTAAATTTTAAAATTTGTTTTGCTCATGATAGCTCTCGAAAAGACGATATGAAATTCACTATTTTTATTCATAATGTTGTGTTAAAATTATTAAGCATTTTACCAAGAAGAATCTCAAACTGATGTTAAAAATTACCGCAAGACATCGTTAAATGATCCATTATATGTCCCTAATAAATATATTGTATTTATTTTATTTTTTTCTATTTGAATTGTTCACCTACATTGCATGTGATCTATAATTAGGTTACAATAAAATTTGTAATTTATACGACTATTACCATATGAAAATTGAAATGTGGTAGAGGGAGGAACATCGTATCATAGATTCGGAGGCTATCATAGATTAGCGAGCCAGGAAACTTTTCCATCGGCCCTCGTGGAGAGCCGTGATTGCCTACCTCCTGGAAGGACACAACATATAGAAGAAGAAGTATTAACGATCTTCCTCAAAAGCTAATTAATATCGCGTATCATTCAAGTAGTAAAAAGCTTCATTTTCCCTTCTTTTCATTATGTACTTACATGATGAAAAGAGCGAAACATGAAATAATAAGGAAATCATATCTAAATTCTAGAGGGCTGTTTCTAGGCATCGCCCATTTTTTTAATTCCCTTTAACATGCCCTGCCAAAAAGTAAATAAATATTTATCAAAAGTCGACAATAGCTAATCCAATCGTTACATAAAGTGATGGAGGCGGAGTGTCAATAACCTTCATTGTAGGAACTGAGACGACATTCGCCCTTGATAAGAGCGAAGCAACCAACTTCGTAGTGTTTTTTTAAAACAAATTCATTCTTTGATAAATTATTATGGGATTATCTGCCACCAACCCACAACCATATCTCACACCCACGGGCGCGTACAAGCACACGCTATTTACATACACACGATGACCTGCAAAAACAAATAATGTGTACTAATTCGCCTGGTTCCAGCTTTACACTGAATAATGACAAATGATTCTTAAGCAATTAAAATCCATGTGCACACACATAAGACATGTTCTTTTGTATGCATGTCTAGATTTGCTATCTCGTATAGGGATTCTCGTAAAATTTATAACCGATTTTCATAATATTGAACCAATTCAATATGTGCCGTGTCCCCTCAGAACGTAGGCGATAATGGCTCTCCACAACTTCTTGTCCTATATAGCTCTTAAACTTTGTCTTTCTGTTATTCCTTCTAAGATTTGTTTCATCATCAATTTACTTAAGCTCCCTAAGTATTTTAATGCGTTTTTTCCTCTGTCCCTCTTGCCCTCTATCTGTCCTGTGAGTATCAGATTTTCCAAGCCCTCTTTCCTCATTATATGCCCTAGAGACCTCAATTGTCTCTTCCTGATGTTAAGTTTAAGCTTCTTTAAAGTTTCGTTGTTACTCACCTGTTCGCTCCGCAGTATACTCAACATCCTGTATTACCATGTTTCTTTTTCTTCAAGTCTCCTCTTCATCTTTGAGGAGATCTTCCATCACTCACTGCTATATAGGAGGACAGATATCTCGTGGGCAGTTTAGAACTATTTTCCTTGGAACAAACAAAAACAGATATAATGCTCGTATAATTGTGCTTTTGGTTGCATTAATGTCTCAATAAATATAAAACTAAAAAAGAAAAGTGCGTAATAATCGAATATATGCAATCTTTCAGATGAAATTTATTTTATCATTTCACGCCAAGCCAGGCAATAAAGCCTCTAAGATGAAAGGGCTTGCCGAGTGTAAAAGAATATGAAAAAAAAAAAAAAAAACATTATTAAGAAGAGAGGACAACAAAAAAATAAAAGAAGAACGAAGACAACGATTGTCATCACATTTAAATTTTTAAAGGTCAAAGTTGACCGGTAAGCAAAAAGCCAGAATTCCACAAGCGAGAAGTGAAAAAGAAGAAGCTTATTTTAGAACTTACGGTTACGCCTAACCATTTCATATGTAAAATGACGAGATCTTGCCACCAATCTAGTACTTCACTTAAATTCGTAAAGTTTAGCAACTGAAGAGAAAAGAACATCGGAAGAATGACCAGGAAAATGTTTATAGAAAAAACACAGGGAAGCGGTGGGAAAGTGACTGAAGCTGAGATGGCAGTTCAGGACCAATAATATTGCATATTTTTGTTTGCATTTTATCAAGAATCACTAAATACATAACAGTAGCACCAGGTCAGATGTGACGACAGTATTCGATGCATGGATGAATTATATACTTATGAATGTGTAAGATAGTTGCTGGGAGAAAAATTGTATTGTACGTACGCCAATAACAAGCAGTTAAAAACATCGATATCACACAAATATATACTCAATGTTTTCACAACCAAATTGTTATTAAACAACGTAGGCACGTAAATGTTTCAAGTTATACATACATTTATATGAGTAATATATCGAGAGAGATTCAGTATATAATAGCTATTCGTATAAAAAATAACTGTTGTGACCTGTTTAGGGGCCAGAAAAAAGACACTGAAGACCAAGGTTGGTTGAGAAAAGTATATTGAAGATATATACAAAACAATAGTGTTAGTAATAAGTAGATTAACACTGCGTCTACTACTCCACTACACTTCCCCCTCTTCACCCTATTCGACTCTCACAGTTTGTATTTATGAGACAAGGAAGAGTTCATTATACTGTAAGAAGGTTTACCACAACAATAACGTTTGGGGTTTATTATGAAAAACCGTCTATATAGTCGTTAGAAATAAAAAAAAGTCTATATAGTCGTTAACTATATATATATATATATATATATATATATATATATATATATATATATATATATATATATATTTAGTTGGATAGATGTGAGTTTGTGACCCTGGGTTTCACGCTTTAGCGATCGTCAGACAAACTGATCAGTTTGTCTGACGATCGCTAAAGCGTGAAACCCAGGGTCACAAACTCACATCTATCCAACCAAATATGTTAGCTCTATCTCTGATATTGAGCGCTTTCTAATAAGTACCGCGCATATAATATATAAATAATTATACATATATATATATTTATTTATATTTATATTCACTTTTCACATATATATATATATATATATATATATATATATATATATATATATATATATATATATATTATTCGCACTGTTTTCCTCATCTTTGTCGCTATATATATTACAACGTTTCGGCCGTTGTACGCTCCGGCCTTCGTCAGGTGGTTGGAATGTCGAACTGAACCCTTTTTTTTCGCTCACTGAGGTAGACAGTTCTAGTTCCACGTGTCATGTATAATAGATGCCAGTTATCAGCTATCTCCTGTTAATTCCCCTCTCCAAGTTCTCCATGGCCTTAACCAGGTATTGAACTCACACTCTTTGGGTCCTGTCACTGGATCTAACCAACGCCTTTATCCCCAGCTATGGGCAAATAGTGAAATCGTTAAAACAATATGAAAGCGTAAAAATGTATTTTTATGGTGAAGATATCAGAAATATTTTTTTTATATATAAATACCAACAATATATATTTATAGTAAAAATAACAACTACATTTTTAATGCAAAATGAACAACAGTATATTTTATAGCAGAATTACCAACAATACATTTTATGGCAAAATGACGAATAACTGTGTCTGTAGTTGAAGCTATAAAATAGTTTAAAATATTTAGATTTAATATATTTTTTATAGTAAAGTAACTATCAATACAAAATTAAAAATATAAAAATACATTTATGAACTACAAATTATATATTTTAAAAAAATAGCTTTACTCTGAAATTATACAATTATGCACAAAATATCTGTAGTTGAAAGCATAAAAGTATCTACAAAATATTTAGATTTCGGCATTAAATAACCCATAGAGGTGTTGACATGCCGCTAAACAAAATCAACCATCCAACTAATCCAAAGCGCTTTCAAATTTTGGAAATGCATTTTCCATTATTTATTAAAAACCTTTACAGATATTAAATATTCTGCCTGTGCTTGATATTGACATATCTAATTCTTAGCTCGATTCTTGGACGGTTTCTCTTGCTTAAAGTGATATATTCTGTTTTCTTACAATTGATGGTAGGTTCTTCTTTTCCGCCCTCGTCGACTACCTTGTCTACTTTTTTCTGCAGTTTTCTTCCGTTGTCCTTCATCACAGTCTCATCCGCAATATTTTATTTTGCTAAAATTGTGATTACCAACAATAATTCCTGGTAGGTTATCTAGATTGCCTCGCTGTAAAGATTGCATAAATCCAATGAGATGACGCATTATGTTAGGCATCTTTCTATTATTCTGTATTTACTGAAATCATTTTCTATCCGCACGCATATTTGTTCCCAGCATAAATTTTACATTATCCTAATATCTTTCCCAAATAAATCAATTTTTCCTAAGAGTTCTTATCGATCTTAGTATCGTATCCTATTAAATACTTTAGTATAATTTACCAAAAAATAGGTATACATCCTTCTGAACTTGTGTTGCTCTCTCAGATATCATTCTGGCGGTAAATATCGCATTTTTTGTTAATTCCTTACAGTGTCATTAACAAATCCACACTGCTATTGTCTAATTCTGCTTCGTGCTGTATTCATCAGAATATGGGTGTTAATCATGGTTATATGTCTCGTAAGCTGATAGTCCGATGGAGCTCTCATTCATCACCATCTTGTTTCTTAGTCAACTGGATCTACTAAGGTCATCAGGGATGTCAGCACTTGTCTTGCCAAGAAAGGTAAGTAACATATACTTTTATATAATTCTCAAATTCATATTAACATCTTCAATATGCAAAAAACCAAAACGTATAGACTGAATTTCTAATGAGGTTTTTGTCGAAAGCCAGAATCGTTAATATCTATTTAACTCAATATGTTTTAATTATTTCGAACTGTCATCTTTCGAACTTGATTGATAGAGATGTTATTATAGACACAATGTTTCGGTCAAGACGCCTTTGGTTTATATCAGGCATACATTATTTGGTTAATATTTGTTAATTATTTTGTTATATTCTTCCTGCTGAACTAATGTTTCTCTACCTGAAGCATGGTTTGAACATCCGGCCGCTAGATGACAGTAACACTTGTTAAAGCAAATCTTATATCTAACATGTCACCGAGCCGTCACTATTATATTTTTGGAGCCTTTTATATTCAATGTCTGATTGGTTATCATGGTGGGTTCGCACCGCTGTTTAACCCATTTTAAGGCACTCACAGTTCTCTTCTGTTTACCTCCCTTTCTGTTTTTTTTTTAATTTTTTATGAAGTCACATATTATAAACTTTAATGGATATATATTTTTGTATTTTAACTTAATTTAACATTAGAATATATCATGTAATAACGTCCTGAAGATGGAAAACTTTTTTTTAAAAATAATTTGACGACAAAAATTAAAAATTTTCATGTAACATATTTTAAACTAGATATGATATCTATTAATAAATTCAAATAGTTTATCTTACACTTAACAACAGATTTAGTATTCGAAATTCTAAGTCGTGAGATAAAACTTTGAATTTTTTCACTTATTTACTATTTACTTTTATGTCATTGTATTTGATTGCAACTTAAATAAATATTACTCTGAATGCTCGAATCTTTTCCGTCGTTTCATTACTTTGTTTATTAATCTGAGTAATATTAATAGCAAACTGAACATTTTATTTAATCATCATTATTCCAGTAAATCAGTCATGGGTACTTAACTTTATACCAGTGGCAGACATATTGCTTTTCATAAATGGAGACAATTTTCTTTTTGCTTTGATAAAATAAAATATCAATGTGATTTAGAACGCAGTCTCCGGTTTAAAAAATCATCTTGTACATAACTCTGTTTCTCAAAGAAATTATTTGTCACTATAAAAAAATAATATTTACTTTGAGTTTTTGCAAAAAAGAAAAAAGCATTTTCGGTTCAGAAGTTAAGAATTTAGTGACACATTTACACACGCTACCCCCCCACACACGCATACACACACACAAACACACGCACACATATATACGTTAGAAACCTCCACAGATCCGCTAAAAAGTTAGTATATCATGATGAAAAAATGCCCAAACTTAATCAAAAGAAAATTTTATCAAGATCTTTATACTATTATTAAGAGTAAAGACAAAAGATATTTTTCATCATTGAATTATACTTACTGATCTTTTTTGAACGTTCGATTTTTTTTTATTTCGTCAGCGCGGGGGCGAAAGATTAGTACAGGAAATTTTAGTGTCTTCTTTGCTGTAAGAAAAAAACTTGATTTGGAAATTCTTGCAAAAATCAATTAATTGTCGGATTTTAATGAAACTTTCATGACGTATTCACAAATGAATTTCAATATTTCAGAAGTGTTTTCTTTTTTAGAAAATCTTTGTAATTTTTTTTGCATCTGTTAACCTCCCACCTCCGCTTACATATTTAATTTCATGAAATTTCGAGAAATTAAATTTTGCAGAGCTTTAAGTTAACATTAGCTAAAAGCAGAAGTCCTTGGAAAATTTAAATTGTTATTACTCTTATCTGTCATTTGTTTTTGTTCTTTTGTAAAACAGGATCCCCACTTACCGAAAATCTGCTCTGAATCGTAAAATAAAAAACAAACAAACAATAAAGCTAAGACATTATTTAATTAGAAACGCTTTTAATCGCTTTATTGAATAAGATATATTATGGGCAGTTTTCTTATGAAAAAATATCGATGAATAATTAATTTTATAAGAATTGTTTAGATTTTTTTAAATTTGAATTATGATAATTTATAAACTTTTCATATCTCTAAGTTGACAAGGCCTACATGTAAGTCTTGTGAGCCAAAATAGCTATACGAATGAGGTAACTTTTAATTTTAAAGTAGGGCTCAATACAAAAGTAGAGAAATAAATATTTACTTATTATGCAGTGTTACAGTAGAACATGCATATACCCACTACAAAACTGTACATCTTGTTTCAACGTAAAAACGTTTCATCAGGTGAGAGATCACGATTAGTGGGTATATGCATATTGTTCTAAAGTAACTGCATAATATATATATATATATATATATATATATATATATATATATATATATATATATATAATATATATATATATATATATATATATATATATATATATATATATATATGAATATATATATATGTGTGTGTGTGTGTATAGTAAAACTTTTTTTGCTCGTAATAGAATAGAGCAATAATTGAGCAAAATACTAAATTTTCTTCAGATATTTTTTAATAAATAGGTTTTCTAAGGCTAGCAAAATGGTAGCCAGAAATTGAAACCGGCTTGTCGATTGTATATTTGTTCCTTTACGTTTTAGAACATTTCCAATATTAAATAAGTACTATTATGAAGTCTCCTTAAAGTCACTCTCGGACAAATATTTACTACGCTTGACATATGGGTCAGATCTTTGTGTGCAACAAAGAAGACTGTGTTGCGCCTATTTGTACGCCTTGGCTTATATCATCTCCTATTCTAGGCCCAAGTAGAAGTACACACACACACACACACACACACGCACATTAGGCGCACACATGCCCGCGCACATATGCAGCAATAAAGAGATTTAGAGGGCAGGCGATCCAGCCACTCCCACACACGTGAAGTTGACGTCTGATGTGAAACATCACTAGGGATTCTAAACTTGAACGATTATTGGTGGGTGGGCGAGAGAAGTTTCTGTATCCTACATCAGCCTAATCACAAACCCCACCCTTAATTACCCTCTTTCCCCTGATGCTCGGCATGGCGTAGACGACCAGGGAGAAAGGAGGAGAAACTTAGTTAACAGGAGATTGAATCTGGTCGGGAATTGACTGTTTCGATTATAATGGTGGTGGCTGGGGTTTTAAAAAAATCGTATGGTTAAGTGGTTGGCGTTTAGAATAGAGCGGTATTTAATATTAATCCGGCATATATAAGTGAATGTCTAAGACAGTGCGAAGAGTAAGAAAAATCGCGAGCGAAAACGAAAAAAAAAAAAAAATGAAACATCACAGAGAGAGAGAGAAAGCGTAAGAAATAAAAGAAACATGTATTATTTAAAATATATGCATGTGAGTGTGTGCTTGCATGTGTGTGTGTGTGCGCGCGCATGCGCGTCCCTGTGTAATGTGAAAGAGTTTCAAAGCGTAAAATGATAAACATCATGATCACGTGACAAAACAAAACATTTAAAACACAATGCAATTCCAAAGATTCAAACGACTCCATGGACTTTCTTGATAATGACAAAAAATAAATAAATAAGTAAATAGTCAACTGAAAGTTCGGAATCCTACAGACAAGAAGAATGTTTATTGTCACTTGAAACCCTCAAATCCAAGATATAAAAGAAAATCCACATATTATAATGTAAATGTAATAAACATAATTTATCTTTTGACTTCATATATTTATATATATATATATATGTAAAGAGAGAGAGAGAGAGAGAGAGAGAGAGAGAGAGAGAGAACAGAGAGACACAGAGAGTCAGAGAGAGAAAGAATGTTGTAAAATTTTGATTTGAATTGGTATCAAACTACAATGTTTCCCCAATTGAAAATCGAAACAATAGTCAAATTCCCTAAGAATACCCCATAGCTAAATGAAATCTACCTAAATAGCTAGCGAGCTAGATAGATAGACAGACGCAAACCGGTTGGGATATATAAGCGGATATATATGAAGCGATTTAGTTACATAAATATAAAGATAAGAAGAGATTGCGATAGATAGATAGATAGATAGATAGATAGATATTTTTCATTATTTTTTGAATCTGTTATTTTTTAACTATTTTAGTGTTATAATATAATATAATATTATATCTAATGTGTTTTTTTATTATTTCCTTGTTTTCTTTTTAATATTTATATATGAACTTTTCTTTTATATTCGTTTATATTCTTAAGAAAATGCTTAGTTTTTGGTGGATCGATTTATTTTAACAATCATAATGTTTTAAATATTTAACAATCGTTATTTTAGTAGATTTGAGTAGACGTCCCATGTATTCATTAAATATTATATTTATTTATTTTCGTCTAATGGCCTAAATTTAAAAAAAAATATATTATTAAGGAAAAACATGCGCTATTCAGACCTACATCCTCCTGGCTACAGAGAAAATACCCTTAGGCCCAACGTGCTTTAACCGACTAGGCTATGAAGATGCTTTACCTGGGGAGCACACTTTTTTTTTAAGATTTTTAGAATAGTCAGACCGATAGAAGAAAATAAATAAATATACAGTTTCATATATAAAATTGTCGGATTAATAAATAAAATCCATTACTCCCTCCCTCTCTCTCTCTCTCTCTCTCTCTCTCATATATATAT
>CAHIKZ030002684.1:272500-290000 GCA_903632075.3 Acanthosepion pharaonis | reverse complement strand
TATATATATCTCTAAATATATATATATATATATATATATATATATATATATATATATATATATATATACACGTCACATTCATATATATATATATATATATATATATATATATATATATATATATATATATATATATATATATAATAATCTTATAAATATAATTAAGTATACTCGTCCAGAAAAACCTTTTATAAGTTTTTTGATTTTGTAAATGATCAAACCAATACCCAAAGAAAATAAGGAATTAAAAAAGAAAGAACTAAGAACATGTAATTCAGGCGAAAACAATCGATCAGAATCCAAGTTCAGAGTCCAAAGAAAAAAAATCTCCGACACGAGTAAAGTCAAAATAACTAAGCAAAGTTCACTAAGTAAGAAGCAAATCTAACTACGAACCTAAATAGATACAATTGCTTTACACTATATATATATATATATATATATATATATATATATATATATATATATATATATATATAAAATATTAACAGTGTTTTTGTTATCTTCGTTTCTAAAACTCTTCTTCTTCATTGTCTTTGTTCTTGTAAAAATATGTTTTCTGGGAATTTGTCGGCTGCCACGTTTCTGTTGGAAAAAGCAAACATACTATCATCACGTTTATTGTAATCGTTACATGAAGTGTCATTAATTTTTCTTATCGATTTATGTATCGATGTTAGTTTTTCCTAATCAATTCGGTTTGTGATTCGTACTGTCATAATAATGACACATCATCGCTTGCTGACCAATTCCCGATGCAATCGGTCACGGAGGTCATGTTCGGTGATGGTTGTCGGTGAACTTACTGATCAAAATATTCAGATAGTGGCACATCCAACGAGCTGAAGATTCGCTCACGTTCACTTTCACCTCCCAAGTTATCTGCCGCATTTTTTATATGACAATTGTTTTGAGATCACAATAAAACGAGAACGATAACGGGAATATCATCATAAAGTAACAACGTTGGATTCTGGTCAAAATATAAATGATAATAATAATAATAAAATAATAATAATGGAAAGTGAATGAATGTGGCTTTTAAAAACATCCAATAATCGAATAATAAAAGGAAAATTAAAAAAATAATCTGCGATTCAAATCCTTTGTTCATGAGAACCGCTCACATAATTAAAAAAAAAAACTCGATCTCAGGTAAAAGGAAAAAGGACATTATCAAGCACAAAATCAGGGAAACGGGAGATGATAATAATAACTAGCTAAATCTCTCATTTCTCTTAATGATAACTTTAAAATAATTCAGCAGACTTTGTTATTTTATTTATGGTAACTAGACTTTTGGCGATTGCCTTAATCGGTTTCCGTCGTTCCATACTGTGCGCCTGAACAATGTCACCATTATCGCGGTCGCTTTCGTTTCTTGACCTTTTTGAAGGGATCAAAGTGTAGTATCTGCCCTCGGATGGATAGTCTACATTTCCTCTATTTGACAGAGGGCGACTAAAAATATTATTGAGAATTCTCGATCTCGGGAAACAAACAGCTCCCCACGGATGTCTTATTGTACTAAAGAAGTGTGGAGGGTCATAGTAATACTGATTTATCTCAAGCGATTCATGGTTATTTTTAAAAAAAAAAAATCTATCCCGAAAGCATGCGCTGATTGGATCCATCTTTAAATTCATCGTGTGTGATTCATAAATTAAAGCGCGGAGCGACAAATACCTGTATTCAAATAAATCTGGCCTTTTGGCAAAGATCAAAGTGTACCATCTGTTCATATCTCCACATTACCTTCCCTTGTTTTTTTTTTAGATTCATTTTCTCCAAAGAAACCAAGTAGTTATCCTTTTAAAATATCGAACAAAACGGAATTTTGCATTATTTAATCGATTTTATCAGGCGTAGCATTCGTGCGAGCTAACGAAGGAGAAACAAGTATCAAATATAAAAGCTAATTAAAATAATAATAATAATGATGATAATAATAGTGATGATAATAATGATTTATGATAATAATTTTAATAATAATAATAATAATAAATGTTGCAATCTCAACCGAAAAAAATATTTGAAAACGTTTGAAAAACTAAATACAATTGATTTCATATATATATATATATATATATATATATATATATATATATATATATATATATATTGTCATTAACAGACTATTTCGATTTGGCATCACTCGGAATCATTTTTTTCCCTTAAAAATCGGACTCATCATGTATATATATATATAAATATATATATATATATATATATATATATATATATAATGGACATTTCTAAAAATTCTGCTTCACTTAAAGCAAAAATCATGTTAAGTTTTGTTATTCGTCCGATTTCATTTATTTCATCTGATTGCATCTTGTAATGCCAAAAAAAACTTGTCTCTTGAAGTTGGTGTTTAAGACATGATGACAACTCAAAGCAAAGGCTAAACGCAATTATTATGAAAAATCGTGTGACATCAACCTGAACAAGTCGTAAAAATCCATGAGTTCACTATTTTTGAGGAATTTACCACACATACTGATAGTCAATAGATCAGACATTGTGATTACTGTAGACAAACAAAAATACATCTTTGTAGCTATAAAAATATTTCTGTTAAACATTATGATAAAATAATACAAGGATCTTGAAATTTGCACTTAAAAAATGTGTCGACTTGAAACTGAAAACTGAAAAAACTGAAGCCCTGTTAATATAAAAGATGTAAGAGACAAGAAAGTTAAAAAAAAAAACCCAAAAAACTAGTAAACCCAATATATGAGATTTTTAAAAAAATGTACTATATAAACAGATTCACTAACAAATTTAAATGATTTTTCTTTGTTTATCATTCACATCAACTCCTTATGGACCATTTAATATAAATATATAATTTTCTTGGGAATATATGGACATAATAAAATATGTTATTCTTCTTTCATAATTGAATACACAATAATACAATTAATCAAAAATAAAAATGCGTATAAATAAAAATGAGGAAAAATTACTATAAATAAAAATAATGCGCTTTAATAAGAGTTTTGTTGAAGTTATATTTTAGAATAGAGTTTGATTCCTCTAAGAAATTATATAATATTATATAGACTAATGTCATGAAAAAAAATAAATAAATATGTTGGTTGTTTCGTTATATGATTTAGTTTGGTAATAATAAAAATCATGTAAAATTTAATGCCGAAATCTAAATATTATGTATATATATTTATATATATATATATATATTTATAAAGTTAATATACAGGTGGAAAAAATATATATATTTTATGTTAAATATATATATATATATATATAAATTTATATATATATATATATTTAAATAAAAACAGACCACTTTAAGGTTCCATGTAATAAATTATTTCATCACAGCCCTTTTAAAAGGACTGCGGATCATCAGACTTTAATTCCAAACAAAAAAAAATGAAAAAAAAAATTTACACATTTTGACGGGCCGTATTAAACATATGTAAATTAACGAAGTGAGGGAAGTGAGGGGGATGAGAGAAGAGATGTAATTTAGTTTTCTATTCTTTCATATTGACAATTATTTAAACGGTTAACTTAACGGAAGTTATATATTGAAATCGAAGGGTAGAGAATAAAAAAACACATAAAAGAAAAAAGAGAAGGAAGTTATGAGAGAAGGTGTCACTAATTTTTCTTTGGAAATAGGCTAAAAAACAGACGCTCTTATTTTGTTTTACTTTGAAAGTGTTATTTTGGGGGTTCATAAAGATTATAATGTTTGATATAAATTATTAGGTTTACCCATACGGATTACCTTGTTTTTCATAAACTAACTATCTATCTATCTATCTATCTATCTATCTATATATATATATATATATATATATATATATATATATATTATGTAGTTCGTCAAAATGTACTGTTGGTAATTTTACTATAAAAAGGACGCATGGCTCAGCGGATAAAAGCAATGATTGGATCCAGTTACTTGACCCAAACAGTTGTGAGTTCAATACCTGGTTATGGAAGTGATGAACAAAATTTGCTGAGTTAAAGGGAGATAACTGAAACATCTGGAAGAGGCATGGTACGTAGAAATCGAATAATCTATCCCGTTGGATGAAATAAATTCGCTTCGAATTTCCAATCAACCGAAAAATGTCGGAGCGTACAACAGCCGAAACGTTGTGAATATGGCAAAAAGATTAGGACAACCATCCGAACAATGTAAATAGTGTAAATATATTTTTATATTTTTTAGTGATGCATTAATTGTCATTTTGCTATAGAAATATATTGTTGCCCATTTTATTACAAAAATGTACTGCTGATTTTTGTTGGAATGTTCACTATTTGCCCATGGCTGGGACCCTAACAGTTGGTACCACTTCGGATCAGGGTGGACCTGGGAAAAACAGCAATTAAGTGGCGGTTCCACACTCCTCAAAACCTCCAATCTGCTGATCAGAGGGATTACTGCCGGATGTAGTTTATCGTCATACCCAGGACGAACACTAATGTGAAGACAATATAAACACTGTACATGGTAAGTATCATGTAACAACATAATTTCGTCAAACAGAATGCATATATTTACTGCTGGCCTTACATTAGTTTTCGTTTAATGACCCGGTAAAGGATTATATTAAACAGAATTAATACTGCCACTACTACGACTACGACGACGACTACGACTACTACTATTGCGACTACTACTACTACTACTACGACTACTACTACTACTACTACTGAAAGTTATTGAAAAGATTGATAAGTATATCAACCTTAATAGAGGACTGAGTAATTTGAGGAACATGAAGTTGACTGTGGTATCAGTCATTATTGGTGATCTAGGAACAGTCCCAAAGATCCTATGAAAAAGGCTGGAGTAAGAGGCAATTAAGGAAATGTCGAGACAATCAATAAAATAACTTTATTGAATACTGAGGAAAGTTCTGAAGAATTAAGGAAACATCCTGTCACTTAAACTTCAGTGTATGTCACCAATTAGTACTGGTTTGAACAGTATACTAGTACGTATTGAAGAAACGATAGAACCTGAACGCGAAAGTTGTTCCTATTGTTGTTGGAACACTGGGAACGCTCTCATAAAATGTTAGTCAAAAATCTGGAAGAACGGGAAATTTGCTAGAATACTGAGGAGAGTTCTCGCTTATTGACGAGATTTTCTGTTGCACAATCTGCAGTGTGAACGACTTGTTGCTCGTGCGAATGTGAAAAGCCAAAGTGAACAACAACAATAATAATAATATTGAAGAAGAAGAAGAAGAAGAAGAAGAAGGAGGAGGAGGAGGAGAAGGAGGAGGGGAGTTGAAGAAGAATAATAAAAAGAAGGAGGAGGAGGGGAGGTGAAGAAGAAGAATAAAAAGAAAAAGAAAAGGAGGAAGAGGGGGGAGGAGGAGGAGAAGAAGAAGAATCAGAAGGAGGAGGTTTCATACAAATATAAGCAAACTGAGAAGATCTGAAGAGGTTCGCTGACACTTTGTCTCCAGAGGTGCGCATAAGTTACTTCTTATGTGAATTAGTTAATGAAATACTTACGTTCACTTAATAAGTGCTATCAGATTGCAAAGTTGTCAAAAACTAACTAAAAACAAACAATAAAACAATATAAGAAATGCACTTGAATTAATTTAAAAGCAGTAGTGGGAAAGATAATAATAATAATAATAATAATAATAATAATAATAATAATAATAATAATGATGATGATGATGATTTTTTGATGATGTTAACATATATATATATATATATATATATATATATATATATATATATATATATATATCAGCAAATTTACTATTAAATATATGTCGTACATAAATATTATTGCATTTAATATAATATTATTTCAAATCATATCTGAGGGAAATTATTAGTAATATTAGTATTAATTTTACTTCTGTTGTAATTGTTATTATAGTACTAAGGAATAATAACAGATCTATGCTCAGGTTCCTGATACAAGGGAGGAACTTAATAACTGGAGCGTCTGAAGTATTGGAACATTGAGGGCTAATCTTATTTGTGAAGTGGATCCTTTTTTGAAAGAAAAGAAAAAGATGAAGTGAAATATTTGAGTAGAAATGTGACTAAATAGTTTCTGTCAGAAATTATGGTATTAGGAATTTATCGATATTTACCATATATACTCTTATGTTTGTTGCCAGCATCACAATTTTTTGACTGTTTAGTCCTTCTACAAACTTCAAGAGGTCTCTCAGTGCAGTTAAACTTCAGAGAATTCAGACAGTAGCCTAGGAGATTAAAATATTCTTTAGTGAAATTGGGGGTATCTTAATTTTGAGTTCAATTTGTTGTCCATATTTAATGAAAACAGGACTTGCAATAACTAAGTAATACTAAAGACGAGATATGTTTAAAAAGGAAAAGCAGAATACGAACCCCGCATATTGAATATGGAGAACAATTGGAAATTTAATGAAAGTTCCAGATGAAGTAGACCGGAGTGTACAACGGTCGATATTTTGTGACGCTAACAACAAAAATGATGATAAAACATTCGAGTATTTTTGTGGAGAATTGATTCTTTAAAGATAATAAAAAACATTATTTTCAGTCAGAATTCACTGGGAAAATATCTGCAATGAATATTTTTTTAAATTTTTCCGGTTGTTGATTGCAAAAGCGATCTCTTTTATTAAATAAAGATGTGGTTGAAGAATAAAAAAATTGTAAAGTTTAATATTATTTTTGAATCAGCAACATTTTTTTTATTTATTTTATTTTTAAAACAGCTGGATTATTTTGTGCGAGGAAAATCAAACCGTAAATAAGTGAACAATTTCGAATTACATCCCCTAATTCCTATTAATATAGAAATATTCATTCTAATAAATTTCATAAAGGTCTATATAATAAAAGAAAAACATGTTCCTAGATTATTAGTTATATAAGTTTAAAACCGATTATTTTAGTCATAAACAACAACCGTTTCTCTATTGTGATCGTTGGGGTCTTCTGTATTTAATTAAATGTCTGGCAGATAATTTTTAAAAGCATTTGTCGCAGGATTAACTCGACTCTTTGGCATGTGAACATTTTGATAGCTGGAATATAATTTGCTGTGTTCAAATGTGTTTTTCATTATATTTTAATAGTAAAGTAAGTAATATTTTTATAAACCTCTGTTAATTAATAAATAATTTTAATAATTACCCTTAGAAGAAATACCTAGGGTAGAGATTTTAAAAATTTCTTTTAAAATATTTTATCTCATCCTTTTTCAATTAAAATGACAGAATGATGATAAACGTACCATGATAATATTGTAAGATATATTTCAATGCATTATTGAAATATATAAAATTATTTTCATTTTTAATAGATTAGATTTCCGTTAGAATCTTTTCAAGTAAAATGAAAAATTAAGATAATTAAATTATTTTAAGTGTGTTTTTTTTATCTCAAATTTTGGTGGTACTAAACTATCTACTAACATACATATACTATTATATAAGTAGGTAGATGAAACAGTTCAAATGTTTGAGGCGACCCCTATTTTTTTTTTTAAATTAGCCCCAAAAGTAGCTGTTTGTACTTTAAATTAGGGCAAAATATTATACATGGTTAAAAAAGTGAGACATTTTTTTTTATATTAAAAATTTTATTATGACAAAAAGAGAAAAAGCATTTTATGATTAAATTTTGCCCTCGTCAAAATATCCGCTTTTAGCCTTGATTACTGCAGCACAAATTTTTGGCATGCGTTGTAAAAGTTTCTTCAAGTATAAGCTTCATAGTTGATTCTATTTTTTTTCAATGACTATGAGAGCTACTTTTTTCATTTTTTTCCACTATTCAGTTATGTCCATCCCATGCTAATTCTGGAGGTGGCTTCTAAGTTTTCAATTGTAGTGTACTTCCATACATACATACATATTACATAAAAACAACATAATACATACAAATAAAATTTTTGTTTGTTACCTATTAACACACAGGAATATACACGTGTATACACACACGGTCGCACACGAACGCACGCACACACACACTCACACATACACGAAGGTATTTGAGTTAAGTTTCAATTACTAAGAAGTTTAGCGTCTGTTTTGTACTCACGCACAAGTATGGTACATCTGTTGTATATCGATCTCACAAAATCTAGTCTGTTGAATCATTACAGAGTTAGGCAAAATTATGGTAATGCTTAAATGATAGAAATCATATTGTTCACAAAATATGCATCATGTGTGCAAGATAATTTAGACTAACCCTGTATAACAGGACTAGGTACTGATATATTTACCAAATGTTGCCGAAATTTCATGGGAATTAAAACAAAGTACTTTTATCATTGACAAAAAATGATAAAAACATATTTCGAAAATGTTTGAAATACCTGGCAAACACTTAGGTAACATTTTATCTCTCCAACTTCTGGTAACGTCATATATATATATAGATAGATATAGATATAAATATATATATATATATATTTATATCTATATCTATCTATCTATCTATCTATCTATCTATCTATCTATCTATCTATCTATCTATCTATATGTGTGTGTGTGTGTGTGTGTACATTTAACAAAATAAATGAAGTGTTCAAAAAGAAATGTTATGAAAAACACTGCTCGGCGATCTTTTAAATTGTCTCTCTTTCTCTCTGTATAAATAAAGACATATATACATGTGTGTGTGTCTGCCTGTGTATGTATGTATATATATATATATATGTGTGTGTGTGTGTGACTATCTATCTATCTATCTATCTATCTATCTATCTATCTATCTATATCTATATCTATCTATATCTATCTATATCTATATCTATCTATCTATATCTATATCTATCTATATATATCTATATCTATATATATCTATATATATATCTATATCTATATATCTATACCTATATATATATATATATATATATATATATCTATATATATCTATATCTATATATCTATATATATATATATATATATATATATATATATTATAAGTGTGTGTACATTTTAAAAATAATTAAAATTTCAGAAATGCACTGCCTGGTGATGTTTTAATGTTCCTTTTATATATTCCTATCTCTCTCTCTCTTCTCTCTCTCTTCTCTTTGTTCTTTGGTTTTTATTCCCCATATACACAAAAACAAAGTTTTGCCAGAGATATATATGCAGACTACAATCTAAAAATGTAAATCATTTTTCTCTGTTTCTTCACTATTTCAAGCACTTTACAAGATATTAAAAATTATATATATAGTGTCGCACTTATACAAAATTTTAAAGAAATACAACCAATTCAAATGCCAGAAATCCTATTTTCTCTCCTCATACTAAATATTAGAATTTGATTGGAAATTTAATTTCTTTAAGATTTCTCGAATTTTATTCAACACTGATTTCATCAAACTCAATACAGAAAATCGTACATCAATGCATATTTAAACTTAGTGTTTTACGAATGTTTTACTTGCTTATATATCAATTTATTATAGGAAAATAATTTATCTTAAGTTTAGATTATCACATGGAAAAATAATTGCGTATTAGATGTCCAAAATATTATATTTACATAAATTTCCCACTTGAAGCTTCCCATGCCTCCCATGAAAATCAGCATTAAAATATCATAGCTTTTAATCTGCGATCCAGAATATGTGTGATTTGTTATTTTATTTAAAAAAAAAATAACCAACGTGTTTTGAAAGGTGTCTGTTGATATATAAACAGTTACACACACACACACACACACACACACACACACACACACACACACACACACACACACACACACACGATTAAATATATATATATATATATATATATATATATATATATATATATATATATATATATATATATATAATTAAATCAGAAACGGATTGAATATTAATACACCGCTACTCCGGATGTGAAAGTTTTAAGTAATTAATTTTTATCATTCATTTTTTCATTCCTAAAACCACTCCTCCCCGGGGGAGCCATTTCGCTTTTCAGAGTAAAATTTATCTCTTCAAACACAAATATTTGGCAGTAGCATGAGACGATTAACATCATTTTGATGAAAATAATTTATGAATGTTTATCCTTTCATACTTTAAACATTAATTACAATAATAATTGTTTAACTTAAACATGGTGTAGATTTTGACAAATTTGGTGAAAATTTGAGGATTCATGACGATTACTAAATATTATTATCCCACTGAATATTTGATAGATTTAAATCTAATGATAGATAAATTTTAATGTGTCTCTATTCCGAAGTAAGATACAATAATTTATAGCGGGAAAATATAGATTTTGGAAGAATAATAGAATTGATAAATATATTCTATGTTTAATTTAGTTTGGCACAAGATTACACACGAGGAGCACTCATATAGAATCGACTTCATTTTAATAGTAACGATCTGCAAGATTAGCCTAATAACCACAGTGTCAAGTTGAGGCCTCTATGAGTACAAATAAATAAAACAAAGCAAAAATTTGCTTCGTCGACAATATTTTTTCGTTTAATAAATGCAGAAAGTAACAACTAGACATTTACATTAGGTTTCTGTGTGAAATTTGAAATTATAATGAGAAAAATAGGGAAGGAAAAGTTGAATGATAAAAACAAAGTAAAAACATGTGTTAAATTATTGAGAACAGTCTGAAGTTTTGAAAAAGTATTAATTTAGAAATTCCGGTTTTTTGAGTCATCGCAAATATGTATAAGTGAATTTAAGTAAATTGGATATGATTAGTAAAACTATATCCTGATATTTGTGTATGCGTCTATGCGTAAAAATAATCACATTGAATTTGCTATGTGTGGGAGTGTGTATGCCTGTGTAGATAGATAGATAGATAGATAGATAGATAGATAGATAGATAGATAGATAGACATACATTATGTATACTGGTATATAAGTTGATCTACTTACAGGAAAATATTTAATTTTGCTGAAAGTTCATCGTAAATAACTTTTATTTGTTTTCTTTTAAGCATTTCCTCCTGTCAGTTAAAAAAAGTAAAACTGATGATGTTATATTTTGTAAATTGGTTCTATTTTTTATATTTAATAAGTTTCTTCTAACATTTTACATGAATCTATTTATTAAAAATTGGTTTTAAACATCCACGAGTAAATTTTTTCTCAGCATAAACTATGAAACTAAAAAGCTATGATGCTTTTGTGATTACGACACACACATACACATATGTTTTGAATATTAAAAATACTAAAAAAAATAAAATTTTCAAACATACTGAGTTGTATATTAATATTTTTTGTTTTATTATTTCAATTAGGTTTCACGACTAGTTTCGGCCAGCATGGCCATCACCAGGAAAATAAATCCCTGCTTGTTAGTAGCATTGAACTACAGGGGTGAATGACTGTCTCTGAAGAAAGTGAACATTATATGTAGTTTTCATTTATTTTTTTATTGTTAATTTTGCTCAGTGCTTGTGTTGGTCAAATGACCACTTTCAAGTTTTTTAAATATATATATATATATATATATATATATTTATATATATATATATATATATATATATATAATATATATATGTATAATATATATATATATATATATATATATATATATATATATATATATATATATATATATATATATATATATATATATATATATATATATACATATATATATATATATATATATATATATATATATATATATATATAATATCAAATAGAATTCCATATAAAAATGTATTCACATTTTAGCTGTAAGTTTATCTCTTTTTCATATTTCAAATAGCCTTTCAGACAAAATTTGCTATAGACTTTAAAATGATGAATGTATAATTTCTTATGATAATTTCATTTCTTAAAAGTATCGATTGAGCACATTTAAAAGCGGGTAAAAATTGTGCCAGTCTTTTTTTTTTGTGCTGTGGGCAAGCTGTCGACCTAGCAATTGGTGTGCGTGTGTGTTTATGACCGACTTTACAGTTATATATATATATATATTTGTGTGTATGTGTGCGTGTATAGATAGATAGATAGATAGATAGATAGATAGATAGATAGATAGATAGATTCGTCTATATGTATCTCTATTTCTCTATATGCACTTGCTGGCACACGTCTATGTGTCTCGTACGCATACAAGAATAAGTTACAAGTCACGCATGTTCTTTTCTTAAGTTTTTGTATATTTTCATCGATCGAAAATCAACAAATATGAGGATTTTAATCGAAATAATTTATTTAAAAATGAATGCGTTAAAAAATTTAGCAAACAATTTGTCCTTATCTTTATTGTTGTTTCTTAACACGCTATGTTTGTGAGTATCAAGAGAACGGTTTTTGTTTTTTTTTGGGGGCCCAGTTAATGATTCTTTCTATAATGACTTTTTTTATGCACTCAAACTTGGTAAATATCCATAAGAATTCATCAAACAGGCGACGTCAAGCTGAGACACGTAGACGTATTAAGAACAATGAATAAAATCACTTATGATTGGTTTTCCTGCCCAGAGTTTGTCATCATTTGAGAGTTGTATCTATGAAAATTTGGATCACTTGACATACATGTATAAATATGATTTTAAGCATATTATTGATAGCATTGTCATTCTGAAAAAATGTTACGTTTGATGTGATTGCTAAAACACGTATAAGCACGTAATTTGACTAGAAGCAAGTAACAATTGAAATTAATAGTCATTTTTTTGTATTATTTTAACTAAAAAGGCTTCCAAATCCCTTCAATTAGTCTACTGGAATCTTTCCCAAAAGTCCGAGAGCACCAACTACAACAGGGATTTTTTCCTTCCCATTTTCCACATTTTGAGATTTCAATTTCAAGGTAAAGCGCACAATAGCTTTTTGAAGATCTTCGCAGATACATTTTTTCTTCAGGACTGCCATTCAAATAAGGAGACACCTTTTTGTATGCGTTCTCTAATAACAATGTCTGGGCAGTTAGCTTTGATTTATTATTATTATTATTATTATTATTATTGTTATTATTATTTCCTTTGATTTCTGTTGTATATTCACATCCTTGCGGGTCCCAACCAGAAATGGAAGGTCAGAAATGGCTTTATGACATTTTACACTGAACATTTTTATTTTACATAGATAAATCCCTTCGTAATGTATGAGCTGTACTTGTGTGTACAATTTTCTGCATTTCTTTAAGGCATGGCTTAACAGGAATCCATTCACTGAGTCTATCAGAACCTTTTCTAAACAATCCGAGGACTCCAACTACAACAGAAAATGATGATCTTATGTGCCACATTTTTGAGATTTTTGATTCAAAAATACTTTAAATTTTTATTTTTTTTTAATCTCCAAAGATACATTATTATTATTATTATTATTATTATTATTATTATTATTATTATACAAATATACTAACATTAATGTCAGATTAATTTTCATCAATAAAACTATTTAGTATTATTAATTATAACAATATCAGCATTAATAAAATTAAATAATGATAATTCTCCCAGACACGTTCCTTTTCCTCCTCCTCAAAAGATCATCATCATTATCATCATCATCATCATCATCATCATCATCATCGTATCATTATTCATCATTATCATCATCAATTGTCATTTCATCATCATCATCATATTATTATTATTATTATTATTATTATTATTATTATTATTATTATTTTATTTTCTTTGATTTCTGGCGTTTACACATTTCTTTCCGGGTCCCGAGGGGATAACCTAAGGTTAGAAAATGGCATCATGACTTTTCCACTGAAAAAAAAAAAATTACA
The DNA here is from genome assembly GCA_903632075.3 of Acanthosepion pharaonis. NCBI lineage: Eukaryota > Metazoa > Mollusca > Cephalopoda > Sepiida > Sepiidae > Acanthosepion > Acanthosepion pharaonis. The sequence goes on along the minus strand of CAHIKZ030002684.1, from coordinate 276,282 downwards.
TAGATAAAGCCCTTCGTAAAATTTTTTTATAACAATGTGTATGCTGTTTGTCAGAACAATATTTTTGTATTTCTTTGAGGCATGGACTTCCAGGAATCCCTTCAAATTAGTCTTTATTTTAATCTTCTCCAACCAATCTGGGGCTCCAAATACAACAGGGATTGTTGGTGTTTCCATATTGTTTGCACATTTTCGAGATTTCTATTTCAAGGTCCTTGTATTTTGACAACTTTTGGATATCTTCAAAGATATTATTATGTATTATTATTATTATTATTATTATTATTATTATTATTTTTATTATTATTATTATTACGAAATTTTATTTTTTTAAAAAAAAAATTCAGTACCAGAATTCTTTACGCGTGACCTGGGACAAAGTAAATTAGTTAATACATCCTTTCTGTCTGCACAAATTCTGATGTTAATTGATACAAAACATTTACAGTGTTGATATTTTCATTATATTGATAATAATACCCTATTGAGGAGTTGACCGGCTTCAAATGATACAATTCTATTTCATCTCTTAAAAACAGGGTCTGTCTGGAATCTTGTCTGTCTTTTTGCTTCTGCTTTTTTGCTTGAACCCAGGCTTCTAGTTATTATAGGTTTAATACTAGTTTTAAAGATTTATGGCACTTTCATATTCAAGGCCTGATATTTAATTATCTTATGTTCTTTAGATGAAATATTTTTATCCTGTGACACTGTCATATAAGAATGCAATTTTTTTTATTTAATGTTTTTTGTTATCCTTAAGGAGCAATCTATTAGCGATTAAATCTCTGTTAGTATATATTATTGTTATTAGTACCATTTGGGTGATTATTATTATTATTATTATTATTATTAATATTATTATTATTATTATTAGTAGTAGTAGTAGTAGTAGTATATAGTATATTAGTATTAGTATTAGTAGTATTAGTATTTAGTTTATTATTACTATTATTATTAATATTGTTATTTTTATTATTATCATTTGTGTATGTTATGTTTCTTGCATGTATCCTGTAAGGCCAGGTCTAAACTATGGTCCGTAGGTTCTATAGGAGAATTGTCACTTAATTGATAGCACTTTTCTTAGTATATGGGATGTTCCTAGTAATGCGATCTTCTGGGGAAATTGTATGTTGATGTTACCTGGGATACTGTAAAATTGTACATTCCTTTTCTCATGAGCTCCGATTACTATTGGTACAGCCTGTGTCTCCATTCCCCACATTCTGTTAATCTCAACCTCCAGGTCCTTTTATTTGGACGATTTATCGATATTATCATTATTATTATTATTATTATTATTATTATTATTATTATTATTATTATTATTATTATTATTATTTCCTTTGATTTCTGTTATATACATATTTTTCCGAGTCCCAACCTGAGGTCAGAAATGTCTTCATGATATTTTCCACTGATTATGTTTGTAATAAAAAAACAAAAACAAAAACAAAAAAACACTAAGATTACACACATTTTACATAAATAAGGGCTCTTCATAATGTGTGAGCTGTACTTGTGAATACGATTTTATGTATTTATTTAAGGTATGGTCTACGAGGAGTACTTTAACACAATAATATATATATATATATATATATATATATATATATATATATAGGAGATGCAATTTAAAATATAACTCCTATTTTATTTTAGATAATCATTTTTTGATGCTTGATTAATTCAAATTAAACGGAAAACAACATCACTGTCAATAGGTTATGGTAAATAAACAGACCTCTAAAAATAATTCAAATGTGTACAAATATTATATGTGTCTGTTGAACTTAAATTTATACAAATAGTATTTGAAAGGAAGCATTTATTATAATTCCATGAAGAAACATTAAGTAAATTAAATATTAATTATAATAGATATTACATTATTACAATTATCCATGCAAACTGATGAAAAATATATATTAAACATCTTTTTAAAAATAAGATGTTTAATATATATATATTATGATATTTGTTGTAAAGTTGCGACAATGAACTTTGAAAGAAAGAACACATCTCTATTCAATAAATTAAAACTAATGACATATAAATAAGACGAAAATTACAATTTAAAATGATTAAATAATTGTTATATCGAATGGGAAAAGAAAAAAAAAAGACTTTAACTTTTGGTTCACGTGATATGTTTTCGTAATGAAACGTGATTTGATTTGTAATTCAGTTAGATTTCGCGGGATCATTTGTTCATTAAATAATCACTTCAGTGATAAATCTATCTTCGCGCGAATGGAAAAGACTAGCGAACCGGAACAGCAAGCTAGATATTGGCTGGGAATCGTGTTAGAAGTTAAGCGACGAGAGTGTCAATGAGATTTGATGATTTAAAAAAAAAAAAAAATCTTGACATGATATACAGACAGACACACACTAAAACGCACTCTCTGTCTCTCACACACACGCACACACAGATATAGTCCCTGTGCGTTTACGTGCATCGCAAGCGTGACTACGTATATATATAAACCCAAGGTAATCAAAAACATACAACATATTTTATGTTCTACACTATTACATATAGACATAATGAATCCATACATATTGAGAAGAAAAGTGGTTATAATATATACATATATTTATAAAAAGAATTAGTGTGAGAAAAAGTGTGAGAGACTTGAGTATGTTCAAAATTAAAATTGTTGTATGTTAAAAATGAAATAGTACATTCATATTTGATACTACAAATTTATATATATATATATATATATATATATATATATATATACATACATATATACACATATATATATTTGTGTGTGTATATATATATATTCATATATATTAATCAATCCCTTCACCCTAGCATGAGGTCTGTTGTATTACAGTGGATTTCTGTTTTAACATCAGCATTATGTGCGATATATATATATATATATATATATATATATATATATATATATATATATATATATATATATATCTATATCAGGACAGATATATATATATGTGTGTGTGTGTGTGTGTCTGTGTGTGTGTGCTTCTGTGTGTGAGTGTGTGTGTAATGGTGAATATGGAAGTATATAACGATAGATAGATAGATAGATAGATAGATAGATAGATAGATAGATAGATAGATAGATAATTAAAAATTAGCTTCCCAAAACAAACCTAGTGATAGAGTGATAAATAGATAATCTAACCTTGAATAAATTGTGCCGTATTTAAAAACAAAATTAGGTAGCGTGCGAGCGTGTCTTCGTACGAGGATGTCTATCTATATGGACATTTATGTATACATTGATTAAAGATAAAAGAACTTGTATTATACTCTCAAATGTCGGATGCGTGTGTGTTCTAATAAAACTGAGTAAGCAATTTTTTCTCTACTTATATGTCATATTTTATTATTTTTGTCTATGTGACTTCGTATAGCGCCGAACTCAAGCCAGTCGAATATTGTCTAATTAGCCGCCCCCAAAAGAATGAATTAAGCCAAATAAATTGTTAATGTTTAAAATGTATTTTATTATTCGTTGGCCCATAAAATCTTTAACATAGAAAAACGCGTATTATTCGTTTCCAAAAGTTTTTAATAACATTTTCTTTTTACATTTGGCATTACATATTAAAAAAAGATTAATGGTCCATTCGGTAATATAAAGTATTTTTTAAATCAGTTCAAAATAGCGAAGGTTTTAACCCAAAAATTCATTGTAGAGGATGGAACAAAAATGACAAATGAAAAACAAAACAAATAACAACAAACATACAAATCACCATAATAGTAAAAAAATATTATTATTATTAATCTTTTA
>CAHIKZ030002684.1:255000-267500 GCA_903632075.3 Acanthosepion pharaonis | reverse complement strand
ATTACACACACTTACAACACACACACACACACATATATATATATATATATATATATATATATATATATATATATATATATATATATATATATATATAATGTTCAGAAATTCCATGGATTCGCAGTTGAGCTATTGTTTTTTTAAAATATACGCATTAATCATAAATGTCTTTAATCACATTATTGACAAAAAATAGCCATTTTTTATTTCAAAATTGAACAATGTTACACGGGATTAATCTAGTATTATGCGTGAACTAATGAAATGTCGGTATAAAAATTTAAGCGCACTAATCGAAAATGCATTAATCCGTCACCCACTCCTGTACACACAAAAACATTTCACACGCGTCCACTCAAACACATATATATGTATGTATAGTCCCTTTCTCTACCTCTAAATATATTTGAGTGTGTGTGTGTGTGTTTGTGTGTGTGCGTGTTCCTACGTGTGTATATGTACATACATACACAGATTTTATGTAAACTGCTCATAAACTCACAAACATAATCAAATTATTAACTAAGTAAAAAAGACAAATTGTAAACAAACAAATTTAAAAAAAACAAAATAGATGACAAGCAAAATGAGAAATAAATATAAATATAATTAATTAATAATTCAAGCAAAAAGAAAAATAAACATATCTCAAGAGATAAGCCATGATGGAAATTTGAAATGTTTTCTAAAAAATTTACATAGCATATTGACACATTTCAGGTGTTATCGAGCTGCCGTTTTTTCAACGAAATTTTCTTAAAGAAACTGCATTTTTAATATGATCCTAAAAAGCAATAAAAATTTATATTTGTGTCCCGAGGATGTTTCACTGGCCAACTCCCAAATCATTCCCTTGTTATGTCATGTTCATTGCTATTCTTTGATGTTATTTTTTTTTATTTCAAATGTGGTAGTTACTTTATTCATACCTTGTACTAAAGAGAATTTATATCTATCTTATCTATCTATCTATCTATCTATCTATCTATCGATCGATCGATCGATCGGTCAGTCTATATTTTATCTTTAAAACAAAAATATCTATCTATAAAATCTGTATATTTATATATATATATATATATATATATATATATATATATATATATATTTTTTAGAGAGAGAGAGAGACCATAAAAAAATTGTTTTTATTTTTATTTTTCTGAAGTTATAAGAATGTATTATTTTCAAACACGGTCATTAAAAATATTGTGGCTCTTTTCATAATGTTATTTTATCTTTTTTATTAAAATTTCCATTATTTTTTTTTTTTTTTTTTTTTTAAAAAATTTATTATACTTGTATTTTCAAATAGTATGCCGCGTGTAGAATTTGGTTGCTTTTTTGTGAGTGTGTGTTTAAATGTGTCCTAATTAACTATGAATACGACCACAATGCGCTGACCGTGTTTGGAAAAATAAAATATTCGTATAACTTCAGATACATCCATAAAAAAACACGTATTCAGTTAAAAAATAAAAATAAAATATCGGGTATATATTAGGGCATATGTAAAAAAAAAACTTTTTTTTCACTTTTTAAAAAAAAACACAGTGCATAAATACCACTGATAATTTCGGCGGAAATTGTACGATCTGCATAGTAATTTTCTCCGACTTAAACTATCTACACAGAACGTTTGTTAATGTTAAATCAAGTTTCATTTAAACGTTTTATTCTTAATTTTGTTTTCTATTCTAAAAGCGTTTAATTAACATTCGTATAACAATCGTATCTGATGAAATCAAAGGTTACGTCTTTTTTTATTGATAATCTCTGATTTATTTATATTGGTCAATCATTTTTTGATATATTTCCTTTTTGCCATTTACTTATATTTAATATTTATTTTCTTTCAACTTTACAATTCACTTATTCTTACATTGTTAATATTTTTTCTTTCTTTCTTTCTTTCTTTCTTTCTTTCTTTCTTTCTTTCTTTCTTTCCCCTCATTCTGTCTTTTCTTTTCATGTAGATTACTTTTTTATTTCTCTTTTATGCCTTTGATTTCTTTTATTACACGTATATATTTTTATAAATTCCCTTTCTTGCTTGCTTGCTCTCTTGCTTGTTTTTTTAAAAAGAGGTATATTTATTGTTACTTTCTTAGATCTTCTCTTCTTTCTTTCTTTCTTTCTTTCTTTCTTTCTTTCTTTTTTCTTTCACCTTTTCATATATATATATATATATATATATATATATATATATATATATATGAATAAATATATATAAATGAATATATTTATATATATCATATATATATATATATATATAAAAATATATATTATATATGAATATTTTATATATATATATATTTATATATTTTTCAAATTATATTTTTCCCTTTTTTTTTCCCATTCTTTTTCTTTTTTTTTTTTATAAATTTCCTTTTATTAATTTCCTTCTTTCTTTTTTGGTTTCTATTTTTTTCTTTTTTAGAGCTTGTCTTTCCTTCTTTATTCCTTCTTTCCCTATTTCTTTCTGTGTTTATTTCTTATCTTTTCTTTTTTTCATTCTAAATCTCTCTTCCTCTAATTTTATGATATCTTTTTTTCCTATATTTTTTTTTATTTCTTTGTTCCCTTTTCTTTATTTTCTTCCCTCCGTCCTTCTTTCTTTCTTTCTTTCTTTCTTTCTTTCTTTCTTTCTATTTTCATTCTATACTATTTTCTTCATTTGACTTTATCATTGCGCTTTCTCTTCCAGCGTTTAAATTTTTATTTTCTTTCTTTCTTTCTTTCTTTCTTTCTTTCTTTCTTTCTATAATTATCTGCATTCATTTTTTAGTGTCTTTTTCACTTAATTCCAAACTCTTCCCCTTTTCCTATCTGAAAAATTATTTTTCTTTCTTCATGTTTTTTGTTGGGTTTTACCATTTTATATCTCTCATCGTTTTTTGATGTTTTCTTTTTTCATTTTCTTTTTCATTAATCCTCTTTAGGGATTTTAGTAATTCACATTTTACTTCTGTTTTATGCCCTCGCTTTGTTAGAAATATTTCTTTTAGCTTCCTTTTATCGCCGGCTGATTGTCGAATATTCACCTTTGCCCAAAAACTGACACTGAACGAGAAATTTTATGCTTTCTTCTTAAGCTATCCAGACCGATAAAGATGCACAAAAAAGATAACACAAAAAAGGAGGAAAGACTGAATTATAGGCGACAAAATGACAGTTTTGTTCATCTTAAAACTGTCAAAATGAAATAAAAATTAATCAACGTTAAAATAAATTACAGTTGAACTGCATCAATTCATTCTACGAAATTTAACTAGTTCTACATAATACGAAAGAGAGGTGAATAACTTTTATGAAGATTGTGATGCGCCAATTATATATATATATATATATACATGAAAAAATAAACATTTATTGTGTGCTATATTTATGGGATAAAGTGAACAATATCAGAGATAGAGCGTGTGTAAATATAAAAGTGAACATTGAAGTCAACACTTAGAGGCTTGACAATGTTATTTCATGCTAGACGCAATCGTCAGGCTTGCATATATATATATATATATATATATATATAGATAGATAGATAGATAAAACCTAGTGAGCAAAAAGGAAGAGGTTTCAAAGAAGTATCGTAGGAAAGCTGTCTAAAGAAAGAAAAAAGAAACGATATATATATATATATATATATATATATATATGGATATATATATTTAAATATAAACAATGTATAACAAAAAGTGATGGATAAATGCTTTTAGATGACACAAAAAAGAAAATAAAATTATAGGCGACAAAAAGACGATTTTGTTCATCCTAAGACTTTCAAAAATTACAGTTGAAATTCGTAAGTGTTTACGAGGATTGTGCTGCACCAATCTTAAAAGTTGTGAAAGTTTTCCTGAATTAAAAATCAACATTCATGTATTTGGGCAAATTTAAAACTATTTGTGATAAGTTAATTAAGACTAATTTCAGCGCTATTGTTGTAATTGGTCACAATGTTTTGAGCGTTCTAATATGCGTTCTTCTACGAAACAGAGGAAGGCCGGTGAGTATATCGGTATGAGTTGATTTGATTATTTAAAGAATATTCCTTCCAAACATTAAGGCATAAAAAATCCTATCTTTCGCAAAGGTATATGCACGTAAGTGAATATAACGAACCTCAACTGGAATTGGAACTTGGTTCTCTGATTTTCAATTCCGAGCAGTTATTCATTCTTCCATTCGCACAACCAAACTTACAGCACCTGGTGTTCCCAAGTCTCGATGTTTCTTAACCTCGGTGACCGTACGTGAGCCGGTGTTTCAACATGATATGGCCGTAAATCGTGTGGGTGAATTTTCATTATCCCATTTAATAATGGGATGTATATTTGCGCTTGTGACTCTTTCAACCTACGAATATGTTTGTCTGTATATTTATTTAATTCATTATTAATAAAACGGGCAGGTAGTTAAAACGTTTGCATTCTGACCATGAGAATATATTTCGAATCTCGCCATGGTCGATTCGGAAGGTAGGAGCCTTCCTGATGTTATCGGGCAGCAGGGGTCGATCCCTTTGTGAATCTCTGGAAGTGTTTCGTAAACCATACCATCCAAGCCTTGTGAAGTGTCTGCAAAAAACCTGTAAAAGATACTCAAGCCTTGTGAGTGAAATTGGATAGACGGAACCCTTGATGCCTTCGATAGCTGTGCTAGCACAAAGTCACAAGTCATCGTGGCCGAGGTTTTTTGAGCCTTCTGGCGTCTTGTTCAAATTGTTCTCACCTTTTTAACACTTTCCCAGAAATATCATCTAAGCATAACTCAGCATAGTTGCAGTAATAAAAGAATAAGGTGGGCTTTGTAGGGTGTTGAATAAATACCCATGCGCCCTAAATGAGCGTCTGCAAAGAGGATTGGATAGCCGCCTTATTAGACGTGCATCCTCGAACATATAGTATATATATATATATATATATATATATATATTATTGACCTGTGTGTGTGTGTGTGTGTGTGTGTGTGAAAAGTGTGTGTATATAAATATAAATAAATATATATATGTATAATTATTTATATATTATATGCATAGTACCTTTATTAAAAGCGCTCAATATCAGAGAGAGCCAACATATTTGGTTGGATAGATGTGAGTTTGTGACCCTGGGTTTTACGCTTTAGCGATCGTCAGACAAACTCAATATATATATATATATATTAACAGAACACTGCCAAAGGTCAATAAAAGAACAATGTGTATTAATTACCTTCGAACTGAATATATCAAATGTAGCCTAAAGCATATCGGCTATGAAAATGGAATTGGCGAATCGAGTTCATGATCTAGAGACAGAATTTTCCGTTTCTTTATTCCGTTCGCATAAAGCATAAGTTGTTTTCTTCTCTATCCAGCTGCGAGGTAAAAAAAACAAGGTAGGCTACGCTGCCTAGCCTTGAGTGGAAGAAAATCTGAATTCAGACCCAGTTAAGACAATATTAAGCACAACAACAATCACAAGATGACACGACAACTCACAGATAATAAAGAATATATATATATATATATATATATATATATATATACCTCTCGAGGCGGTGTAATCGTTAGCAAGCTTGTCTTGCCAGAACAATCTTCACTGGGTGACCCATACTTTCGGCCTTGTGCCATATCTAAGATTGAAAAATCACTATATATATATATATATATATATATATATATTCGCACATATACTAACAACGAAGCCTTTCAAAATGCTGAATGAATTAACTGAAATCAGTTAAAAAAGAATCACGACGAGCCGTTTTCACAAATAATATATATATATATATAAATCCTGACGTGCCTTAACCAATCGAGCCACAGAGTTCGATTGGTAAGGTCGATCTTACTGCTTTTAAACTTCAATCTTCCATGAATCTGCTCAAAGCGTATCCAAATGTAAACAAATGACGTCACACATTATGAAATGGACAAAGTCTGACAATTATTTTCAGGCGTGTTTTACTTTATACCTTCTTTTTATAGATACAAATATTTAAGTAAATGCGCTGTTTTATAATAAACAGTATTAATAACAATTACCGGCCTGAATGTCCGAGAAATTTTCAAAGAAAATGTTCGTTTTCCAGCAGGAATCGAACCTGCATCCTATCCGGAACTGTCATTAGCCTGAATGACCACCGATCGAAAGACTCTTCAAATCGTTCGAATGGCACGGACGATTTTACTTTTATGTTTCAATCTTCATTTGTCTCTCACGTATATTCATTCTGCTTCTTTTCGTATCTAAATGTATACGATTTGATTCCGACCTATAAAGATTGAAGTTTTTCCAATAAAAAACCTTCCACCGAAAAGATTCTCCGTAGCTATATTGTTTGGACAAAAAGGCTAAATCCGTTCTCTATAGGACACGGGTTCGATACACACACAAATATATATATATATATATTTTACCCAAACAAGTTTTTCTTTAATTATTAACTCTATTTACATTCGGACCATTGTCTTCGCCATTTTTGTTGTTATCACAACGTTTCGGCCGTTGTGCTCTCCGGCCTACATCAAGCGTATACCGATCAGGCTAAACTACCGGGAATTCCGAATTGAACCCTTTATTTAATTATGTTCCACTGATTATGTGTAGGGATATCTCGTTTAGTTCTGAGTTCTAGTTCACCTCGTTTCAAGTGAATCAATTACTCACTGCCCGTCCCAAAGATTGAACTCATAATTAATATTCGCCAAATTTGCATAGGAATGCTTTTAAGTCTTCAAGTTCTTGCACTATGTAAATAATGATATCTCCCCATATCAAAAAATCAGATAGAAAGATCTATTAAATTAATGCGACAAGTTTTGTTTTATATTTTATTGTATTTTTTCAAATAAGATTTTGTACATCGGACAAGGATTGAAATAAAAAAAGAAAATTAACTAATGATGTTATACAGACATGACTGCTTGCTACCTGGACATACATCATTTAACACACACCATATGGAAATATGTTTTTTCGCATTCTGCTCATATCTATCTATCTATCTATCTATCTTGGTAGATTTCATTTACCTATGGAGTATACTTACTGAACTTAACTATTGTTTTCGATTCTCATACTTGTGGCTTGATACCAAATCTAATCAAAATTTTATAACTGTTTCTCTCTTTCACTCTCCGTGTCTCTCTGTTTCTCCCTCTCTTCCACCCTCTCTCACTCTCTCGGGATGATAGCGATAAAAAACATTCAACGAAGTGATAAACTTTCTATTTGCCAAAGTTTCTATTTGTTTTAATTATATATATATATATATATATATATATATATATATATATATATATATATTGTAGTGTAAACCGGATATAAGAGACCCGGATATAAGAGAAACCCGGATATAAGAGAGATTTTCTGGTCCCAAATTAGAGCCTGGGTTAATGTATAAAAATTTAAAAACCGGATATAAGAGACTTCTCCCGTCCTGACAACTCTTTATATCCGGGTTACACTATATATATATATATATATATATATATATATATATATATATATATATATATACACAAACACAGAGGAATTCCATAAACATTCGTGTGGCTAATGTGTATTTAAAAGATATACATTAATCAAAAAGCCATTAATACACAATATAGATATCTATCTATCTATCTATCTATCTATCTATCTATCTATCTATCTCTGTCTTTTCATACCTATCTATCTAACTATCATTCTGTTAGCATCTATCACATATATATATATATCTTTCTATCTATTTCGGTTCATATCTATCTATCTATCTATCTATCTATCTATCTATCTATCTGGGTATCTATCTATCTGGGTATCTATCTATCTATCTATCTATCTATCTATCTATCTATCTATCTATCTATCTATCTATCTATCTATCTATCAGTCTGTTCATTTGTTAATTATCTATCTATCTATCTATCTATCTATCTATCTATCTATTATTTCACTGAGATAATTCTCCCTCAAAGCCCTTCTCTTTGTCTCCTCGTTTTCCCAATATTTTTTTTTACCCCCACCTCTTCTTAATCTCTGATTTTTTTTCTTTACCCCCACTTTTTTTTACACTAGTTTGATACCCAACTACTGAATGTGGCTTCTGCTATCCACACGCCCCCGCCTGTATACGTGTAAGTAGGCGTGCGCATGTGCGTGTCTTCCTCCTTCGTATACGACCGCCAATGTTGGGCTTTGTGTGCTTATTTTTCCGTGTTGCTGTTTAGGTCACATCACGTCAGCGCCCCTCCCTTAAAAAAGCAAAAAAATAAAAAAGCAAAAATCAACTTGACGTCTGGGGTGGGCTGAGAGAGATTGCTACAGAGACATAAACGGGGACAAACTAAAGAAAGAAAAATAAACAAACAAATAATAGAAATAAAAAGCATAAACTCCTAATAAACAAATTAAAAAAAGAAAATAAAAAAAAATGTCTGCCGAGTACTCAGATTGGCGAAGTTTAGAGGGCGAATGGCGGGCCATGTCACTTAGAAGGACCTTTACCCCCACACCGCTCCGTTTTCTTTTCTTTTCTTTTCATTTTCTTTCTTTTTTTTCTTTTTTTTTTGTTCATTTTTGGTGTTTTTCTTTTCGTTATAGCCCCCTTCTCCCCCTAAAACCGCCTCTTGTCCCTGACTTAGTAATTGTCAAAGGCCCATTGGTCTGTTCAGTGCGTTGGTCTGACACCTTCATTTCTGGTGGAGAAAGGAATGAAGAAAAAAAAAATCTAAAGAAAATGGCAAAGAAGGGAGTAAGGAGAATAAGAATGGAGTTAGCAGTACAAGAAAATAAAAGAGTACCAACTCCAAGAGAAGAAAATTAGAAGGACACACACTCAAACAAGCAGACGCACATATATTTTTTTTAAATTTACTACATTTAAATAGGAATCGTGCTCAATATCAGAGATAGAGCGCATATATATATATATATATATATATATATATATATATTAATATCAGATATATATATATATATATATATATATATATACATATATATATATGTGTGTGTGGGGGTGCGCGCACAAATATATAGAAAAATAGGAAAGAACACATTAGGTAAATAATCCGGAGTTCCTAGTATTTTTGTTTTTATTTTTAAAAAACAATCTTCCATACATAAGTAGAACTTAAATTATAATTATTTATTTTTTTTTATGATTCCTTCAATGTTGAATTTTATATGTTCTAATATTAATTATGTTTAATGAATATGTCCTGATGATGGTCTAAAATAGATTTAAAACGTTGATTTATATTAACATTAATACAGCATAATTGCATATTAAGATTTTTGTTTGTTTTTTTTGAAATATTTTCTTTTTTTTCATATATATATATATATATATATATATATATATATATATATATATATATTTAACTGTGTCTTGTCAATAATTTTATACATGTTTCATTATAGACAACAGACGAATTACTACGGTTAAGATTTTATTTAATTTTTCTTGTGTTCGAACAAGTACTTTCTTTTTTAAACACAGTGTGTGTAGAAACTGTCCAAATGTTCTGTAATCTCGAGCGCTTTCGGCTATACTTTTAAACATAAGCAAGGATGATTTTATTTTTTGCTTTTTAATTGGGTTATGAGTTGTGTATATGTTTTTTGTTGTTATAGGGATGTTTTACATTCTGAAAACACCACATTGTGGTTATGATCGTAGTTAATGTTATTAATTATTGTTGGCTTTTTTATTATTATTAAGGCTTCCATTACTTTTAATCTTTTTTACATGTGGATGAGGTTATTATCTTTGTATTTTCTACTTGTATGTTTCGAATGGAGTCTGGTAAGTTTGCGCGTGTGTTTAAATAGATGCTAATAGTGCTGTGGTCAGATAGAACGTAAGAAGTCAAAATATGCATGTAGTCGTGTGACTGATGTAATAATTTATGACTTCGGCTTGGTCGTGAATTTTCTTAAACAATCACAATGGTAAAATAAAAACATTGAACTCAATATTCGTTCGTTGAAATTCTGATTTTGCTGGTGTGTTGTTATGTTTGAGGATAAAGTTAGGTGTTTTAAATTTTTTGTTGTAGATAAATCATTTGATATATATATAAATTTGAAGAAATATAGTTTTAAGGTGTGCTATATTTAAGGGATAAAGTGTTCAATATCAGAAATTGAGCGTATGTAAATATAAATAAATAAGTGAACATTGAAGTCAACACTCAGAGGTGACAGGCTATTTCATGCTAGGCGCAATCGTCAGGCCGGCTTTTGTTTTTCGCTTGATATTTCGTCTTGTATTAAAAAAAAAAGGCATATTTTTTTATGTGACCTCGCTTGCTATAATTGTTGCACATGATGTAACCGCAGACTACTTCAAACTTTCAACTTTCTGAAGTATACAAGAAGATAGATAAAGACATTCTAACAGGCACTACAATGGTTCTTGAAGATGATTGAGATGGTTGAAACTATTTGAAATAACAATAGCACCAACACGAATCCACAATTTTTATCTTAATAGCGTGAATGCATATCATCATCTCGTTAGAAAATTAATTTGAATATATATACGTGTGCATTTGTGTGTGTGTATGTCTACTTCAACGTGTATACATAAATCCAAAGATACATTATTCAGATAGATAGATAGATAGATAGATAGATAGATAGATAGATAGAGACTGAAATAGATAGATATTGAAGAGGCAAAAATAGATAGATAGATAGATAGATAGATAGATAGATAGGAGACGTGCCTCTTCATTTCCCCGAAACTGCAACGTATACTGGGGAGTGGAGCTAAAAACATCGTTGGATAGATCAAATTAACTGCTAAGAAAAAAAAAAAAAAAAAAAAAAGACCCCTTTTCTTTTCCCGACGTAGTCACCACCATTAGCAATGCATTTTCGACAGCGATCAATAAGATTCTGCATGACGCACTCGTAATATAAAATATGTGTACCAGTGAGAGGCGACCCACTTTTTCAAAGGAGTTATGATGAAACGCATTGCCTACCAGTGAACGACCCACTTTTGTGCAAATATGGCTGTCGCCTCTGCTGAAAAAGCGCTTAACTAAGATCGCATCCAAGTTTTGTCTTTTCTAGTCGATATATCCCATTCTTGATTCTATGGAATTTGTTTTCACACACACGCGCGCATGCGTGTGCGCACAGACACTCACGCTCGCAAACATACATAAACGCACACTCACATACATACACACACATACATACTTCTATTAGAGCACGCCACACACATTCACGCAAGCCCATATATATATATATATATATATATATATATATATATATTATTATTATTATTATTATATATATATATATATATATATATATATATATATGTTGAAACAAATAAGATTTTTTAAAATTTTGATTTTTTTGCTATATTTTTCAAGACTCCAGGATTCATAGACGAATCTTCCCGTTAATTGTTCAGATTTGAATTTCATCAACTGATTTCCGAAATTCATATTTTTTTTGTAGTTATTCATATATATATATAAATATATATATATATATATATATATATATATATATATATATATTAATCACCATACAAATATTATCACACTCTAGCACGAATCTGAGCTTCATGCACTAGGCAATCTCCGTAAAAGTGTCATATGACTTCTGCACCCGAAGATTGCGTCATGCATGGTATTTAGACACGTCCTAGAGGTGGCAGTTAGTATATATATCTATTAATAAGTATATATATTTGCTCTGTTTCATTTCATTGCGCACTGTTTCTCTATCACCTGCACTATATATCCATACCTATTATTTATTTTCTCTCTATATTTATATATCTATCTATATATATATAGACATTAAGTTAACAAATTTTTATTTATATATATATATATATATATATATATATATATATATATATATATATATATATATATATATATACTTTTAAGACAGACAGACAGAAAGAGAAATAAAGAAAGGTTTGTATTTTTATTTATATATTTATAAACCTGAGAAATTTTTTTATTTCTTAATTGTTATTTTTAGTGGATATTCGTATTACGGGAGATCGCAAATATGTTTCTAGTAAGATTTCTCGAATATTCAGGCCGGTATAAGTAAATAAATACTGTTTAATAAATAAACGTCTACTCAACGCTTCAATGATATATATATATATATATATATATATATATATATATATATATATATATATATATATATTTCTAACTCATATTTATATATATATATATATATATATATATATATATATATATATATATATATATATATATATAAAGCGTTTAGGAGAACTGATATATATGAACAGACAGAGATAAAAAAATAAATATCAGGGAGATAAGATCCAGTCATGTATATGTGTCGTCCACCGATCTCAAGAGACCTTGGAGCCACACCCCTAAATTATAACTATACAGACCCACACATGACTGATAGTTTTAACGAAAAAATAAATATAACACTAATATCTCATTTTAACAGATATATTCACCAATATTAAGCAAAAATATCTTGAAATAGTAAAGAGTACATTTA
>CAHIKZ030002684.1:225000-245000 GCA_903632075.3 Acanthosepion pharaonis | reverse complement strand
ATTATGATTGGCGAGAAAACCAGACGAAGATTTATGATATGAAAAAACAAAGATGAATATAATTTGTAATTATCTCAAATCCTCCTTAATTTCTATCACTTTATAACTCCTTGCTTGTACCGGCTTCTAATGCTCTGGATGGAGCGGCTTGGGGATAGTAGTCCTGGCTCTCGAGGGCACAGTCCTATGGGTAAAAGAGAAACTCGGATGAGTTCAGCCACGGAATATATGATCGAGCGGCGCGATATCGAGACTGATTCGCTACCTCTTCGTCACCGAACAGTTGGTATGACGTTTGCCTGATAACGTAACTGTCCGGGTTTCAATTCTTGGTAGTGGATGCGCACTGCTGATGAGTCCCAAATATAGGACGAAACGGCCGTCCAGTGTTTTCTGCATTCTGTTGAGGTTTCTTCTATACTTAATTATAAAAATATATATATATATATATATATATATATATATATATATATATATATATATATATATATATATATTAAATAAATAAAGAAAATTAGTTATAACTGCCCGGAAGAAGGCTGTAAAATACGCCCACCTATATATTTTAATATAATTAACATGAATGAAGTAAGACGTTCGAATAACTAATGGTAGTTTTACAGAAACGGAGTTTAGAAATATAATGATAAATTTCAACCATTGCAAGTCACGAGAGCCAGCCACAGTACAGGCTTATTGTTAAAATAGTTATGATGAATGAAGTGTGTGATATGATTTAAAAAGGAGGTGGTAGGGATGATGGTTAGGAGTATAACAAGTATAGATAACGATTGACCATTTACATGAAGATTTTCAGATTTTAGTGTTTAGAGAAGCAACCAAGCAGGAGGGAAATTCGAACTCAACCCTTTATTTAATCGGCGACACAATGAGGATAATAGTCAACATTTAAATAATGATATCAACTCATCTCAGAAATTCAGAGAGAAGACGACTAGGTGATAATAACAACAAAAATGAGGACAATAGTCCACATGTAAATAATGATATCAACTCATCTCAGAAATGCTGAGAGAAGACGACTAGGTGATAATAACAACAAAAATGAGGATAATAGTCCACATGTAAATAATGATATCAACTGATCTCAGAAAATCAGAGAGAAGATGACTAGGTGATAATAACAACAAAAATGAGGATAATAGTCCACATGTAAATAATGATATCAACTCATCTCAGAAAATCAGAGAGAAGATGACTAGGTGATAATAACAACAAAAATGAGGATAATAGTCCACATGTAAATAATGATAACTCCTCATCCCAGTATTTCAGAAAGGTTAAACGATACACCAGTAGATTAAAACATTTTGTCTGGACTTTAGACACTGAAAAGAAAGGTGAAGTGATCACAGGCCAATTTACTGTTGATTAAGCAAAAAAGAAGTTAGTATACTAGTTAGAAAGAATTGACAAATTCAGAATATTAATTTTCTTTCTGCGTCTGCCTCTGTGTCCGTCTTTATTAATTCCCCTTAATTTGTCTTTCATTACCACCTTTTAATATCCCCCTTTCTGTTGTTTTATCCCATTCTATCGCCGATTTCTCTATGCTTCCCTCTCCCCAAACAGATATCGACAGCCTTGTTAAAGAAAGAAGTAGGAATACAACTTGTCATGCACTAAATATTTCGACATTGAAAGCGAAAATATCAAAGTAGGTGGCGTGTTACATCGGACATTTTCTATTCAAATCTGAAAAATTTCCCTTTTACCATCGATCCATTATTAAAATGATGAAAGCTTTAGGGAAAAAAAGGATATTCGCAAACTTGCACATGAAAGCCTAAAAGCAATGTATCAATATATATATATATATATATATATATATATATATATATATATATATATATATATATTATATATATATATTATAAACAACAGGATTTTTTGCTATTTGAGGTTTGAGTTATCACGGACAATCTCAACGTCTGTTGCAGGCTCGCCGTTTTCGACGCATAAGGGCCAGGCAGCTCAGTTCCTAGAACCAACATTACCGGCATATATCATTTGATTATAGTGGTGGGGGCTTGTGTTTTATAACTACACTTTTTGGAAAGACCGAATATAGAGAACTACTTCAGAGTATGCCACAAGAACCCTCCGCTGAGCATGAGTTGCCCTTCTCCTCGAAGTCTGTCCTGCTGGCTTTCTACATATTTCTGAGCACACAGGTTGGGAAATTCTGGAGAGCCATGATCACTGACTGCAGACGGTACATAGAAGTTGAAGAATACGTGAATTGATAATAGGAACGAAACACTATTAATTATTAATTTATTCCTACAATTGGCAATAATCTTGTATAATTATTTGATTCCCTGCGAGAAAAGTAAGTAAATTTAATAAAAATCAGTCAAAAAATTGGGCCATTCTTATATTCTTCGCAAGCTGTTTTACTCAAATTTACAAGTCCTGGGTATGACGATGAACTACATCCGGCAGTAAGGCCTCTAATCGGGAGGTTTTGCAGAGCCTATAATCACCTCTTAAATTTTTGTGTTCCCAGGTCCACTCTGATCTGAGATGGTATCACCTGTTAAGATCCCAGCTATGAGCAAATGGTTATCCTCGAAACTGAGGTCAAAACAATATGAAAGTATAAATAAAAATTATGGTAAAAATACCAGCAACATATTTTCATAATAATAAAAATTGCCAGCAGTATATTTCTGTAAAAAGAAATATTACCTGCTAAACGTTTTTTTTTAAATTACTAATTCTCGTAAGAAAATTAAATTTCGGCTTTAAATGACCCAGTAAATATTTCGTAAAACAAACCAAATCAAACCATCAAATTTACATTACAAGGCCAATATAAAATTGCTTTTAAAATTCATTTATTTTTTTTATAATATAATGATGAATATTAAAACGGACTACTAAGAACTGATTCAGAAATTTTTAATGTTTGATTATTTCGGGGATGACTAGATGTTTGCCATACTCGAGTTAATCTTCCCAAAATCCGGAGTATACACGAGCATTTTATCGTTTAGGTTGTTTTATACCGTGGGTATAAGTTAATCGAGGCCAGTTTATAAAGTCGGATATAGTATCGGCTGAGATAATTAAATATAATTCATCCCTTTCCCATATATTAATATATGTATTATTGTTTCTATAGATGACAGTCGGGGTCAATAAGGATTATGCAGTTTCCAAGTGTTCGCTAAGATTCCTCACATTTATTGTATACTTTAAAGTGCTCTGTTTACTTTCACCAAGCAGCTGTATTAATTGAAGCAGTTTACTTCCTTTATAGAAACCATGAATTATTGTTGAATCAATGATTACGACCAGTTTGTAGACTGGAACTATCACATAATATTCTATGTAAGAAATCAATTGTTGTTACTAATATTACAAGTGGGTAAAAACTAGCCTGTCGAGTATCGTCTATACTAACCCCAGGTTATGAAGCAGGCTTAGCCCAAATTAAAAATTGGGGACTGTGTGTTACTAGGCTAAACTATACTCGGATATATTCCAGAAGGGGGTTAATCTGGGATGCTACACCGGTTACGCCGTCTTATCAAACATTCATAAATGGAGACAAACTGATGCCATATCATTTCATGCAATATCATGTCTCTAAGGATTTTCAACAAAAAAGGGTGACTAAAATCACAAAGAAAGTTTCAGTCAGCCTGAAATCGAGCCTGAAGTTTGTCCAGACACATCTAAAGGACACTGGATCAGATGTACACGTCTAATATATTTATAGAATATTGAATCGACAAGTATTTCACGGGCGGTTGAAAATAAAAGGTTCGTTTAACATTCATTAAACGAATTTCTTGGATCAGTTGAATGTTTAGTCGTATACAATTATTTGGTCAAACGAAATAAAAAAAAGAACTTGATGGAAATAAAAGAAGCAATATTACGTTCAGAGAAAAAAAAAGAAGCATAATGTAGACTGTATCGTACCAAGAGTTATTGACATTATTTGGACTGTTAACCTCATCTTTATTGCCATATTCATAACGTTTTGGCCGTTGTACGCTACGGCCTTCTTCAGATGATTGGAATTTCGAAACGAGCCCTTTATTTCGTCCATCTGGGTAGAATGTTCTAGTTCCCCGTGCCATGCCTCTTCCGGGTGTCTCAGTTATTTCCCTTTAACTCAACTTTCCAAGTGTTTGGTTCACCACTGCTGTGGCCTTGAGGACACATGGGTCAGTAGTTAAAGACGTTGGTTAGATTCAGTGACTAGACCCAAAGAGTTGTGCGTTCAAAACCAGGCGTACAATGTTTGAAACGTTAAGAATATGGCAATGAAGATGAGGATAACAGTCCGAATAATGTAAATAATGTGAGTAATCATAATACCTCATCTCAGAGATATAAACAGATAACAAAGAGTTAAGTCGATACATCTTTTTTACGGGGGTTGTTTTACCAGAGCAAAACGTTACTAGAATTGCCCGATAAAGAGAATCACCGAAATAAATGTCCATTCTTTCAGAAAAAAAAAAAGTATTAACTTCTGCTAACGCGCTAAAACTTAAGTCGGCGATTTCTCTTTCAGAAGATGACAACCTGAAATATACTAAGAAAACCCGTCAAAATATTTTAAGAATAAGGTTAAGTCAATGGAATGGCCTTTTCAGTCACTGAATCTAAATCGAATCATATTTGTGGTATGAATTGAAAATCGTTGTTTATAAAAGGAAGCCATTGAATCTGAACGATGTCGAATGATTCTGTCTAGTAAAATGGTAGAACATACCAGTCGGGACATGAAGAAATCTTATCGTAGGCTACAGAAAAAGTCCATTAGCAGTAATCAGTAACAAAGGAGACTATATAATATTTGTTGAGATGTTGGAGGGTTGAATATTGATGTAAAATTCATGATGATAAAGTATTGCTTATTATGGAAATAAAATAATATTAATTTTCATTTGTTTATTATAAATTTACATATTAAACTGGTTAAAGCATATGGAATAGATAAATAAGGAAGAAAATAAGAAAAGTAATCTAGGAGTTGATTACTTTTGCGTATAATTGTATATAGTTCAGAAAAGCTCACGATGCAATATATAAACAACTTTTATACATTTCGCTATTATCATTAAACCAAAGTCTGTCTCCTATACAAGACAAACTTCAACAGATAATACTATTATTTTTATTTTTTTTCTATATATTTATGATCGGTAATGCGCAACCTGATAAATAATATCCATTCTGATCTACTGCGCATGTCGATAGTTCTGCTAGCAGAAATTCACGCCATGGCTTTATTCAAACTGTTACTTATGCCAGACAAATCTCTCTCTCTTTTCTCTCAAACTATAGCTAAGGTCAACTCAGCTTAGTTGTCGTATAAGCTACAGGTAGGCATAGTGGCTGAGAACAAATCCAAATATGCCTGAGCAGGGAACTGCAAACGTGATTAACTATATACCGCAGCCATTATGTATATAGCGTAATTCCCCATGTACAATACGCACATTTTTTTCTAAAAAATAATAAGCAAAATCAGGGGGGGGCGTATTAAGCACAACTACAAAAATCTTTAAAAACTTGTCGTAAAATAAAATAAAATTTATCATAAAGCTAAATTAAGATATTATTCTATATTTAAATTTTATTTTATTTTTAAATAATAGTAGGAAACGCTTGTAATGAAATTGGAAGGGACAATTTATAGGGTTTGATTACTAAAAAAGGGTTGCGTATTATGCATGAGTAGAATCATTTTCTTACGCTTTCAGCACAATTTTAGGTGTGCGTATTATGGATGAAGGCTTATTATACATGAGGAATTACTGTAAGTATCTGTCTATAATAAGAATGGCCTCATATATAAAATTTCTCACCCCATTTGTAAGAAATTTAACTTTCAGATAACGCAACTATTTGTCTCTGACAATAATGAATGCTATAATATTTATTTTATTATAAAAATACCTTGATGATGACAGGGATATGTCGAAAGTACTTGGAAAACAAATATGTATAAACACGGCGATTTTCTCTCGTCCTTTAATGACATCGGAAACTTAGACAAGTGTATAAAAAGATCTTATCGAAAATAAGTAGACAGAACATGTCAAAACTATACAGTGAAATATGTCTTAATATATATATATATATATATATATATATATATATATATATATATATATATATATATATATATATTTGCGATGGATAAATTGTCGATACATTATTTTAAATTTCGCACATGCGCGTTGTTTGTTTTTGATTTTTCGACTGCACATTATAGTAGGGTCTGTTGGGAAACGTCTGTGTGAAAAAGAGCATTATGACGCTGTTTATTTCTGCCAGAAATTTGGAAACGGCATGTTGTACTACTTGGCATTCTCACCGGAAGCTCCAATACGAACATTTCAGAGTGTATGGGTGTCAATCTGAGGACAGTGCAGAGAATTCAAAAAGAGTTGAATGAATCTAATTTTGATTATGAAGGTACGCAAGCTCGGAAACTACTCTCTAATTATTATAATATGAAAGGAAATCTCGAATTTGTTGGTGATGGTCTGAGACTAAATAGAGAGATCTATATACTAAGTGCCTTGAGGAGGTAGTGCTGCCCTGGGTTAAGAATGTGGCTGCTGGAAAGCCTACATCTGGAAACGAGACTATGTACTTTGTCACACAAGCCGGAGAACACAGTCATCTTTGTCAGTTTCGGCTACCACATCAGCCCTGACATCTAGACATCTAACTCGAAGAAGAATGCAACCCGCTTGATTATTATATGCGGGGGGAGGGGGCACAGTTGAACGAGAGACTAACACAACTCCTTGTGATAGCAAACAGGAACTGAAGGCAAGGATTATGTCAGCATTAACCAACTTAAGAAGACCATTCAGAAGAGTTGCAGGAAATTCCTAAACATCTGGAGGCCGTAGTTGAAGCATTAACTATCTTTCGGAGATATCATTTGGTTTTGGGAAGAGACACCTGTTTTATGTCCAGACCTAGACATGATAAAAGTTTGTTACCGGGACAGATTGTTGGCGACAGGGTGCGAAGACGTTCGGTTGACCACCCATTTAACGCTTGACGAAAATCTCGTTGATAAATTCCAGATGACATTCAGTTAAGATAGAGTTTAAGGACCACACTACGAGTCGTAGGGGTCTGGTCGAGGAAAAGAAAGAAAAGAAAAAAGAAGATAATTCTTTTTTGTAAGCTGAGGCCAGACTGGCCGTGCCCACGCTGCCGAGCGTTCATTGGCTGAGTGGTGGCGGTAGCGGTGGGCGAAGGTATACATATGAGAAGGGAGGGAGGCCTGTTGACGTCTCTGAGGGGATTGGTGTGAGATAGCACTATGAGAAAGAAGGGAAATCTGTTGACGCCCTCTGAGGGGATTGGTGTGAGATACCAATATGAGAAAGGAAGAATTTGGGAGGACAATTCCCTTAAGAACCCCTCTAAAACAGAAAGTAATGGACTTCCAAAAATTTTCCTGTCCGAAAACAAAGAAAATCCTTATTGTGGATTTGGAATTATCGAGGAAATCAAACCACGACAAGCCCACACCCGGTTTTGGTCGGCATCCATATAAACAGAGTAGACGGTGGCAGAGAGGCAGAGAGCAGTTGGGCAGACGCAGACGCGGACAGTAGCGGACAGATGCAGACAGAGTTGAGCTGTGAGCTCGGAGACCAGCCTCGCAGGAACGGACTGAAAGATATCCACACATTCCGACTTGGACTTCTAACCAAAAACAATTAATTTTTGAAGAACGACTTAGATTCACACCACCAAAACAAGTTTTACGAATTTGTTATTCTTTTTTTAACACATTTGAACTTTTCGAGTTGTTACTTTATTTTCTTTTACATATACTTGTGCGGTATTACTCTTGTCCGAACTCGACTTCCATTGCGGCCCGGCGACTGATTGATTTCGTCTACCTAAGATCAAATCACAACGTGGGTAGGTTAGACTAGAAATCAAAGCAGTTACTTCGGTAACCAGACGTTGGAGGCGAGCTGGGAACGACAAGGCTGATACCGAATCTAACCAGATTCCCATCCGAATCAGTCAAGGGTTAGAATGTCACATTTGGCGCCGCGACCAATACCAAGTCACATTGGTCGTCACAAGACAGGACGGCAACGGGGGCAGAGGCGCGGGGTGACATCACAATAGCACCCTGTACACACACACACACACACACACACATACACACGCACGCACACACACGCACAGACACACACACACACACACATATATATATGTTTCAACAACAATATTGAAAAAATTGAAAAGAAAATGTCCTTTAATATTTCATCAGTAGGATGACGTCCTAAAGAACACTTTGTCGTACATGTTGGCTCCCCACCATCCATATATATATATATATATATATATATATATATATATATATATATACACTTTATTGATTTATTTCTATCATTTATCATTTAAACGAGGAATGTAAAAGTAAGAAGTAGGCTAATTAATAACGAACCTTTTACGCCTACATCCAGTCTATAATATATGTATATACGCGTGTACTTATAATAGGCTAGACTTAGAATTGCTACTGGTAACATGTAGCTCAGTTCAGCCTGCCGCTTGGACGAGTGGTCATTGAGGATGGTGGCATGTCACAAACGCAGGACGAAAAAAAAAAGAGCGAATGAGTTTCTATTATGTGCGAACGGTCTATATATTTGTACGAATATATTTCGCGGGTATATAGTAATACCTGGGTTCGTGTTCAGGCGTGGCGTTAGATCAATAGGTGCGAGGTATCCCTAGTCCTTTTTAGAACACTCTTGGGAGAGAAATACACATAGTTCTTTTTGGGACAACCCTATACATTCAAAACAATTCACGCAAAAGAAACCCTTGGACGCTTTGGAACGTTACAGAGATTTACGAAATAATACTACGGTGATTGGACCGCACTTAAGTATACAGGCCTAACAACGGTGTGTAGAATGTTGAAGTGTAGTGGCGTGACGACACCCAAGTGGATTGACGTAAGCGGCTTGGGATATTGGTCGCTTTTTCTCCAAACATAGCAATGCGGAGATTAGACAGAACTACTGCTGACTGAGCAGCTCGTTTCAGGAAAATCACTGTTCACATGCATCCTGGAGGGAATTAGAAATGCTGATCTAAACAAATCTTGCCACTATAAATCTGGTCGACACGTAGCAGATGAAATGCAAGAGACCAGCCTAACAACTTCATCAAAAATATAAACGTTGTGGAATCTAAAGATCGTGTGATGGAATATACGCTCCATTCTTGACTTACCAAAATTCGCACATACTGAGGCGTGCACTGCTTATATTTGCAGGGAACTCTATCGATATAATTTTGACATAGTAACATTTTTAGAAACGAGGCTTCCTGATGATGATCAAATGCATGTATCGAAACTAAGCTGTCCTGAAAACTTGAACAATACCAAGAAGTATTTCAAGAAATCAATTGTAATAACTGATAATCCATCTATAAGCTTTAGTCAGCAGCTCTATGACACTTCTCCCTCTCCGCTGAGTTTTCTAAAAATATGTCGTCACGCTTGGTCTAAACAGAATAAAACCCTAGTCTATTGAAAAAGAGAAAGATAGAGAGAGATAGTGAAAGAGAAAGAAAGAAAAAGAGAGTGTGTATGTGTGTGTGTATGTGAATATGGATATATTGAGTTCGGCTAATTCGGCCATAGTCTATTGAATTGGAAGTAAGTGGCAAACAAGTTACTTTCATGTTCAATATGTGCAAGTGAACGGGATAAGTGCGAGAATTATTTCAAACAGTGTAAGCAAGAGTCTATTTGGTGTTGCGATCAGTCAGTGATACGTGGTAGCACGTATAAGCTCGCGACATTCAGATATCCGTCGACAGGCAAGACTCTATCGTTCACCATCTTCTCTGTATTTTCACCTTTGCGTCCAAAGACTGGCAATTCACTTTTTTCGGAAGGGAAACAAAATTAAGGCCAGATGGTGACTACTTTTCAACAATGGTTTGAACTGTCAGTCTACAGTAAGCACTGTTGTCATCAGACTTCTCCCAGAGACACCTGTAATCAATCAGCTTGACGAGCCATCCACTCAAAATAAAATAATGGTAGACATAATACTGATGAATCCCGAGGAAGTCCCTGAAAATGAGGTCTTTGTTACTGAAATTTTGCAGCGAGGTGCGCGGTGATTTTGAGGTTACTCTCTAACATTTTGTGGATGAGAGTCGAAATTCCACAAGAATGGATGGATGCCATTCACGTTTCTTTATGAGAAAGACCCAAATGATATTTGTAGTAACAATCTTGGGATCACATTGTTGTCGCTTATTGGTAAAATATTTGCAATTATATTTCACCCTCGATTGTTGGCCTATGTTACCCAAAGCATTCTACCAGAGTCGCAATGTGGCTTTAGACCTAATCGAAGTACAACAGATATGATCATTGCAAGCACATCATCAAGAGTAGTGCAAAAAGCATCAACTTCATCTCTAGCAGTGCTTCATTGATTTCATTATGGCAAATGACAACGTGGATAGACCAATTCTTTTAGGTATCCTCCTTACACTAGGGTTAAATAAAAGGTCACCGGGCTCATCAGATTTTTATATGACTACATGAATGCTTGGTTTTTCCTCAACATTGAACTGACAGATCCTATTTTTTGAGTCTGGTGTTAAGTAAGGTCATCTTCTGGCTCCTACTCTATTCATGATCTTCTTTGCTATTTTAATCTTACAAGCATATACTCACAACGAAGCCAGTATCTATATTTGTTAATGTACAACAGGAAAGTTGTTTAACATCCGTCGCTTCTCAGCAAGTTTTTATGACACACGTGCTAGATACAAGTGTGCTGTAGTTGGCTAAAATAATGAGTATTGAACCTATGATTATGAAGAGTGATCTTTTCCGCTTAGATTAACCCTTTCATGCTGAAAATGTTTGCTGAGTTCGTGTTAGCTAAGCGTCGGCAATGCAAACCTCGCAAACGCTGCAACGACAAACTTAAATACGGTCAACGAAGAAAATAACAGCTAAGGTTATGTTGCATCAGACAGTGGGCGCGGAAGAAATCTGATTGCTTTTGGTGTTGATGAATTTGAGAATAACAGAATTGCTTTTGCTGAGCTGAAACGTGTTAGATATGTGTAAGACGTCAACCCTCTTCCCGTAACGGGGAGAAGGAGGCCCACTAGTGTGCTGAATGTGTTTTCGAGGGCACAGAATGGACATAGAAACAGCCACATTTACCAATATGATATACAGCAAGATTTTCGGGAACAGAGTGTATAGGTCAGCCAGTGGATTCACTCGGCAGCATAAAACTAAATGTACAGATAATCAGGTTGATGTCGGAAGATTCGCTTGTACTCAATGTGGAATGACATGCAGGTCACTTGTAGGTCTTCTGAGTTATTCAAGACATCATCAACGACATCCATGTGGGTGGTCTTATTCAGTCACGAATCGGCATCCATTATGTATGTACGTATTTAAATCTTTAAAAAGGAAAATCCACTCCAAGTACTTTCTAATTTATGACATACTAGAATTAGAAAACTAAACATGGAAAATAATGTCAAATATTATCATCAAGAGAAAATAAAAATATATTTTTTGAGAATACACATGTAGAAATATAGGCACACATTATTAAAATAATATCTATCTTGCCTGCTCTCTCTCTCTCTCTCTTTATATATATATATATATATATATATATATATATATAAAAGGAAGAAGTTATTTAAAAAAAAATCTACATTACAACCCAAAACGTTTGCGCTTCCTCTGTTCTTTTTATTAAATTTATATATATATATATATATATATATATATATATATATATATATATAATAGTTGGTAAGGAATGTCAAGTAAAAATTGCCGCGTTTCGTTCTCAGAAAGAACATTGTCTAATAATGTTTAGCAGCAGTAAAATCGTTATTAACCTAAAAGAATTCCGAGACCGAAACTCATCACTTAAAGTTTTTCACACACACACACACACACACACACACACACACACACACATATATATATATATATATATATATATATATATATATATATATATATAATTATTTTTACTAAATCATAAGAAATTAAAATCAATTTATAGCTCACAGATCAGATACCAAAGTCATAGGTTATTTTCCTTTTTTGTTTTTTTTTTTTTTTTTCAGGCAGTCTGTAGGGTTGACAACGTGAGTTATAAATTGATTTTAATTCCTTATATTTTGTTAATGATACATAGCTTTTTAATTTAATTTATATTAAGTGACATTTAGCACCATTCTTGGCTCGTTAAATCGTTTAGGCATTATGGCTTGTCTACGCTACTGTTAATTAATCTACTGCCATTTATGGAACGTGCATGTGAGCTAAGTTACAACGTATTCGCGTGCTCCCGTTGTTTAGGGCAGTGCTTGGAAGGAAAGTGTGCACAATGTAGTCGTCTCAACACACTATACTGATTCCATCACTGATCATGGTTTGTAACAGCAGTTCCTTGTATTGATGCAAGAAATGTTCTTTAAAGCAAATGTGATTAACGTCAACAGACTTTTTTGTGCCGATTAATTTTACTGAACGATTTTTCCAAATAATGAATAATCCTTTCAGAAAAGACGTAAATTTAAATTAATATGTTTTATCTATCTTAAAATGTTCAATCAGATTTGTAAGCGGCATTTATTATATTATACTGTACACCACTTTCCTCATCATTCTTATTTATAAGATTGATTCAAACAATAATATATTTCTTGTCGAAAGAAATTCTTTCTTAGAACGAAACAAAACACTACACAGTTTTCAGAATTGTCTTTCATTTGCCGTCACTTCGCAAAAAATACAGAAAAAAATTGACATCAATATTAAACTTATACAAAAAGGAAAAAAAATCGAAAAATTTATAAGCAGTAAATTGCTGACAGCCACTGGTTTTGAATTCAGAGTTCTAAATCTCCTAGATTGGTTGCTCAACTAACGCTAATGCTGAAGAGCCCAGGCTATTCTCATATGTAACCCTTAAATCTTAGAATTTGTTTTTGAAGGGCGATCGGTCAAATCGGAATTCGACACATCAATTCCACGTCAATAAAGGTTGCTCTACCTTCAAATTCAAAATATGCATAATTCTTTTAATAAAAAACAATTTTAATAAGCTTTGTTCTTATCCATCTTTAATTAAGCAATGCAACATTCTCTTATTTTTTTTCCCTTTTTCATGTGTTATATGCTACATTACAACGTACTCGCTTGTTTATAGCTGTGCTTGGAAGGAAATTGTGTGAAGTGCAGTCGTCACACCACACTACAGTGATTCCATGATTGCATGTAAATGGTGTACAATTTAATACAATATTAAGAAATTGGGGAAAAGGAAAAAAAAACATACCAAAACAGCAACAAATTTATCGGAAAACAGAGTACCACTTCATTGTTTATTTCATGACTCGTTGACAAAGGACACAGATGTGTCAGAAAATTCCGATTATAAAATATTTAAAATCTATCTCTTCGTGCTTCTGTTTTGTCAAAAGGCCTACTAATATAACATAGATATTATTATTCTTATTAACAATATTTTATCATTTTGTTGTCTTTTTCTTCTTCGAATTTCATTACCACCCTATTAACGCCCCCCTCTCTCTCTCTCTCTCTCTCTCTCTCTCTATATATATATATATATATATATATATATATATATATATAGTCCACTGGAAAATTAAGTGACACGTCATATCTGCTCAGACGTACTCACACACACACACACACACACACACACACACATATATATATATATATATATATATATATATATATATATATATATATATATATATATATATATTAATGCAACCATGTTTCCCAAAACTGCATCTGTTTCTTTCCCTCTTTCCCTATCCGCCTTTTTAATCCCAGTCTTTTCTTTGCATTTTATGTCATATCTCGCTTGGTAGAATTTGTATGAATCGTTCTAATTTATGCATATTTGTGTTTTCCTTTTTGCCAGGAACATCGACTCAATATCCGGTCTATTTAGTTCCGAAGTTTGATATCTGGCGTCGATCCAACATGGGACAAAGACTTAAAGCACAATCAAGCGTCCTTCATCCCGACTAATACAAAAAAAAATAAATAAAAAAAATATAAACAAGCTAGGAAAACATAAGAAACCATCATGAGGAAGTGACAAGTCGAATAGAATGCAATTCGGCCAAATAGGATATTAAGACAATATTTTATATCTTCTGAAGTAAAAATGAATAGGAAGGAATAATTTGGGGGAAGGGTTGTTTTACATTAAAAACACGTGAATAAAAGTTGCATGGTCGAAGTTCTGTAATTTTATTCAAAAACACAAGATTTAAAATCATTTTGAATTGGAACAGATTAATCGACACTACGGAAATCTATACAATTAGCTGACGTTCAGCATCTTGTCGAACATCACTCTTCTAGTTAAAAATAAACGATCTCATATTCTTTCTGCCTTAATATCTGGGATGAGGGGTTATAATTATTTATATCATTTACATTCGGGTTATTGTCCTCATCGTTGTTGTTGTCATGGTGACGTTTCGGGCGTTGTGCTCTCCGGACTTCATCAGTGGTTTATCGAACTGTGTAACCTACAGTGAATTCTGAATTGAAATTTTATTTAATTTCCGGGGTAGATTCTTCTCGTCCCACCATATCTAGTGATAACTGAGCAGCACTAAAACTAAGAACTAAACATTGCCGAAAGGTAGACACTTTTCACACACACACACACACACACACACACACACACACACACACACACACACACACACACACACACACACACACACACACACACACACACACACACACAAAACACACATATATATATATATATATATATATATATATATATCTATACTTAGTGCACACTGAGCGCAGGTAGTAATTTGTACTCGACGATTACCATAAGCATGAATCTCCGAGTAGCGTCAAGCAGTTAGAAATTTCAAAACCATAATAAAAATAATTTAAATGCGATCGTGTTAGTTGAAATTATTCAAACTTTGTTTGATTTATTACCGCGTGCGCACACACACACACACACACCATTATATATATATAAATGTTTTGAACAATAAAAAATTTTAAAAATTAAAATTTTCAGACACACTGTATTGCATATAAATATATCTTTAAACATTTCAATTAGGTTCGTCAAATAATTTCGGCTAACATTACACACACAACATACATATATATATATATATATATATATATGTGTGTGTGTGTGTGTGCGTGTGTGTGTGTGTTAGGCCAGCTATTACTCATTAATGAATATTTGATTTAAAACCAAAGAAAGTTCCTTGTAGACTATGTTTATTTAGTTTTTTTTTTAATATTTCTTAAATATTTTTTAGATTCTGTTTCGGATTTCTAAATATATATTCCCATTTCTAAGCATTTTTCACTAAGACTAGCCATTTTCAAACATTTTTTTGTTTTGTTCTGTCGTCAGTTTATTTTCGCGTGTTGGCTTTCATTGCGTTCCGTCTGTCCCCCGCTGGAGTCCTTACCCTCCAGATTTTTAATGCGAACCAAATATTTTTAGTATTCGAGGTTCGAGGTTTGATGTAATTTTGTTAATCTTTGGCTGTTGGATCTTTTTGCTCAGTGCCTTGAGCAATTGCTGTCGCTTTTTTGCACTTTATGTGGTGAAGCAACCTTTGTGTTGTTTTTAAGGATTTATTTCATTTCCTGTTTCTTTTTATCGTTTCTTTTCGGTTGTTATGGGGTGCATATTAATGGAGCTGTTGCTGGATATGTGGCATGTATAATTATGATCTAATAAACAGGTGATACGTTTTAAAATGGGTTGATTAAGCAGGTGATATGTTTTAACATGGGTTGATTTATCAGATGATATTTTTTTAATATGGGTTGATTTATCAGGTGATATGTTTTAATATCGGTTGACTAATCTGGTGATATGTTTTAATATCGGTTGATTAATCAGTTGATGTTTTAATATCGTTGACTAATCAGGTGATATGTTTTAATATGGGTTGATTTATCAGGTGATATGTTTTAATATCGGTTGATTAATCAGGTGATATGTTTTAATATCGTTGACTAATCAGGTGATATGATTTAATATGGGTTGATTTATCAGGTGATATGTTTTAATATCGGTTGATTTATCAGTTTTAATATGGTTGATAATGATTTAATATCGGTTGATTAATCTGGTGATATGTTTTAATATCGGTTGATTAATCTGGTGATATGTTTTAATATCGGTTGATTAATCAGGTGATATATTTTAATATCGGTTGATTAATCAGGTGATATTTTTTAATATGTGTTGATTTATCAGGTGATATGTTTTAATATCGGTTGATTAATCAGATGATATGCTTTAATATCGGTTGATTATTTAGGTGATAAAATGTGTTCGATGCTCATTTAATGCCCAAGATCCTGTCTCTTCCATCTAACATCACACTTGTAAAAATACGACAATAATAATAATAACAATAATAATAATAATAATAATAATAATAATAATGATGATGATGATGATAATGATGATGATTAAATTGAAATCTCCAAAACCTGGCACATAAAGACATCAACAATTTCAATTGTAGTTGGTGTCCTAGGATTGATTGTAAAAGATTACAATAGACTCGTTGAAGTGATTCCTGGAAGTTCATGCCTTAAAGAAATACAAAAAAATGTACTCACACCTTACGAAGGGCTTTATGCAAAATATGCGAGATCTTTGTTTATTATGTTTTTTTCCCCTCAAAAACGCTTAGTGGAAAATGTTATGATGCCATTTCTGTCCTTCAGTCTCTGTTTGAGACTCGGAAAGAATTAGGTATACACCAGACATGAAAGGCGGTAATAATAATAATAATAATAATAATAATAATAATAATAATAATAATAATGGCGCAGGTAAAACCCTGCTCAAGGATTAGAAATCATGATAGGATGATTTAGAAATACTGCGTTGCATGGCTCTGCAAAGAAAGTTGCCGGAGATGTAAGGAGAGTTATAGTCACTCAATAACCAGGAAAAACCGCTTGTATGAACATAAAAATGATCAAATAATAATAATAATAATAATAATTATAATAATAACAAATCTATTATTATCATCATCATTATGTTAATTATTAATGCGTTGACAAAAACGAAGAATATGCTTTGATTGAAATAGGAATGTTTTTTTATCATTTTTTCGAAAGTAATAATAAAACGTGCTTGTGTTTTTTTGTTTTTTTTTTGTTTTTCCTAAGTCTTTTTCTAATTTGTTTCGTATTTCGTGGGGGTGGGCGGAGTTATTTGTAAGTTTGCCATTTTCTAGCGTCTGCTTTTTTCGAGGCAACGATGTGACAAGGGAAGAAAGCAGGCTACCAGAAAAAAAGAGCCAATAGTTTGATTTACAAGTCAATTTATCAACATCGCCCGCATCTCACCTCTCCATTTGCAATGTACTCCCGACCCGTTTTTCTTTTCAAAAGGTGTGGCTGTCGCTTGACTGAGCCCCCAATCAATTTCCAAAAACTTTTATCCAATCCTTAATTCTCTTAACCGTTTGCTTTTTCATTTCAACTTCAGGGCGCCTTATTGTTTTTTGGGGTTTTTTTTCTAGATTTTTATTATTAGTTTTTCTGACTTTACATTTCTATCAGTTACCTCGACCCGCTGTTTACTTAAGACTATATTTTCTATCTTCTTTTTCTCGTGTCTGTCTGTCCGTCTATCTTTCTTTTCTATTTGCACGATCGTATCTTTCAATATATTCTTTCTAACTTTTTTCTTTCATTTTCACAGTCATATATTTCAACTTATTCTTTCTTTCTGTTTTTCTTTCTTTTTTTTTCATGTCTGTATATTTCACGATATTTTTTCTTTTTTCTTTCTTTCATTCTTTCTTCCGTACTTTCTCGTCCTCTTTCTTTCTTTCTTTTTCATTCTCGAATCTTTCAATATATTCTTTTTTTCATTTTCATGCTCGGAGATTTCAATGTATTATTTATTGTTTTTTTCCCTTTTTTCTTTTTTCATGTCCGTATCTTTCACTATATTCTTTATTTCATTCTTTCTATTATTTTTTTTCTTAATTCTCGCCCACATATCTTTCTTTCTTTCTTTTTAAATCACTTTTCTTTCTCTCTTTCTTTTTCACGCTCGTATCTTTCAATACATTCTTTCTTTTTATCTTTTTTTAATTTTCATGCTCGTATATCCCAATATATTATTACTGTCTACTTTCGTTCCTTCGTTCCTTCTTTTTCATGCCAGTATCTTTCGTTATATTCTTTCTTTCTTTCTTTCTTTCTTTCTCCCTCTCATATTTTTTCTTTATTTATTTATTTTTTTTACACATGTTTCTTTCTTTCTTTCTTTTTTCTAGCACTAATCTTTCAATATATTCTTTCTTTCTGTTTTTCTTTCTTTCTTTTTCATGCCTGTATCTTTCACTATATTTTTTCTTTCTTTTATTCTTTCTTTCTTTCTCCCTCACTATCTCGCCACCATATTTTTCTTTATTTCTTTTATTTTTCACTCTCAAATCTTTCAATATATTCTTTCTTTCATTTTCATGCTCGGAGATTTCAATGTATTATTTATTGCTTTTTTCCTTTCTTTCTTTTTCATGTCCGTATCTTTCACTATATTCTTTCTTTCTTTCTTTCTTTCTTTCTTTCTATCATTCGTTCTTATTTTCTCGCCCTCATATCTTTCTTTCTTTCTTTTTTGCGCCTGTATCTTTCATTGTAATCTTTCTTTTTGTTTTACTTTCTTTCATTTTCATGCTCATAAATCTCAACATAGTCATTCTTTCTTTCTTTTCCACGCTCGTATCTTCCTTTCTGTCTTTCTTTATTTTCCATGTTCCTATCTGTCAATATATTCTTTCTTTATTTCTTTTCTATTCCCGCTCGTATCTTTCTCTCTTTCTTTTCCACGCCTTATCTTTCACTATATTCTTACTCTCTATCTTTTTCACATTCGTATATTTCTTTCTTTTTCACTGTCGTAACTTTCCATATATTCTTTCTTTCTTTCTTTCTTTCTTTCTTTCTTTCTTTCTTTCTTTCTTTCTTTCTTTCTTAGTATAGATAGCGAAAAAATTACTTTCCTCTCTCACGCCTTTTCTTTCAATATATTCTTCTCTTCTTTTTCCGCTCAGCATTTTTTTTTATATTTGCAAACGGCATTCCCTCCACTTCCTTTTAATCAATTTGATTCATTCATTTCCATTTTTCATTCTTTCTCTGTTCTTCCTATTTTATTTATTTTTTTCATATTTTCCTTCATTCCCTTCGGGTTTTAATTCTTCCTTTGATTTTCGAGTTTTTAATATTTCTGTTGTTTTTCTCTTGTTCTATTTGTATTTCCCATCGCAAATCTTATTTGTTAGACTTTAGCCTATTCTATTTTTCTTGACATCTATCTCTACTCTAGTTTTCATTCGACTAGACTTACTTCTAAAATCATTAATCATCTTCATCCCTTCTAATTTATTCTTTCTATACTCCGCCTATTTTAGTTTTTTTTTGTACTTTCTAATCTTATCTTATACACACACACGATATTTTATTTTATTTTCTCTTTGTTTCAAATAGCCATTTATATCTGCCTTGTCCTGTCTTGTATTTTAACTGCCACGATGTGAGGCGCAAGCGAAGTCCCTCACACAACCAATGTCAATGGATATGCTCGCCTACCTACAATTGCTACAGGCAATCATAAATATATAAAGAAGCAAAAGCCGCAAACGAATGGACGAATGACAGATCGACCTACTGAATAAATAAATGAACGAATGAATGAATGAATAAGACACCGAAGGAGTGTTCAAGTGATTGAGCGATTCCACTCGTCAAAAAAAAAAAAAAAAAAAGAAAAGAAAAGAAAAATAGAAAAAAAATAAGAAATCTTGTACACAACAACGACCAACCAAAAATAACCCCCTTTATCTCTTATTAC
>CAHIKZ030002684.1:125000-220000 GCA_903632075.3 Acanthosepion pharaonis | reverse complement strand
TATGAATCCACTTCTTCTCCTCCTAGCTATGGCTTAATTAGTATGGATTATGTAAAAAAAAAAAATCATTTTTATACCAAAAATATGTCTTACGATCTAAAAATATTTTCTGGTTTAAAATAAACCACAAAATGTTGATAACTCATAAAAAATCAAATCAATTAATTTAAATTATAAAAAAATATGTAGGCACCACCATATAGATTTGATAACAAGGTGATAGGTGACATAATAATGTCTGAAATTTGTAACCTGTTGATTTTATCTTATAATACATTTTCCCTTCGTAAGATAGATAGATAGATAGATAGATAGATAGATAGAGAGAGAGAGAGAGAGAGAGAGAAGAAAATTGTGATATAAAACTTATAATTACTGTCAGATATATTGCTTTTGAAAATACTTTCTTCCGGTCAGAGTAATTTTTTATCTTTTTGTTACGCTGTATTACATAATTTCTTGCTTTCTGTCACAACAGATGGACGCATAGACTTAGCATCCGTCGACGCAGAACGTAGAATTGGCAAATCGTGTTCAAATACCGGCCGATGCTTTTTACGGCCACTTTCAAACAAATACCCTCGGTAAAGGTATGAATCCATCTCTTCTCCATCTAGCTAAGGGTTAAATAGCAGAGTAGACTAGATACAATAGCAAAAAATCCAGGAGACAGAAAAACATTTTCCATAGCCGTGGAGAAGACAACAGGAAAACATCTACTATATTTCTTCAGAATGCATAACAATTCACAGATAATGAAGAAAATGTGTTACCAAAGAATCATCATCGCCTGTGTCCTGAAGGAATATGTTGTTTAAAAATCGTTACAATAAATAATAAAGTCACGTACTTAATGAGCTTGAGTTAATGGATATCGGAACAGGGCTTAGGAGAAATAACAGACAGGCAAAGCTTATTAAGAGCTACAAGGTACAGGAAGTTGTGGAGATCCATGATCGCCTACACCCTGAAGGTACAAAGCACATAGAAGAGGAAGAATGAGCTTGAGTAAATGGATGACGGAATAGGGTTTAGTAGAAATAACAGAAAGACAAAGCTTATTAAGAGCTACAAGGCACAGGAAGTTGTGGAGAGCCATGATCGCCCACACCCTGTAGGTACAAAGCACATAGAAGAAGAAGAATGAGATTGAGTAAATGGATGACGGAATAGGGCTTAGGAGAAATAACAGAAAGACAAAGCTTATTAAGAGCTACAAGGCACAGGAAGTTGTGGAGAGCAATGATCGCCTACGTCCTGAAGGAAAAAGGCACATAAAGAAGAAGAATACTTGTTAATGACCTTTGTATCACTGCTTTTGTTTTTATGATCGATATAAACAAAGAAAGAATATATTAAATAACACTTCCAAATATTTTTCAAGATATTGACCATCATGGCTTTCCCTACTTTTTGCTTTTATTACTCAGAGTCAGATTTTCTCAACCTTTTCTTATTTGTGGCCCATTTTTTATGCCAAAAAACTTTCAGGACCACATAAGCACAATTAGAAATTCCATGTGACAGGAATTACATTTTATTTACAAAAGCAAAATAGTAGAAAATATAAATCCTTAACTAATGATTACACTGTTCCTGTTGTCTTCAGGCCGAATTAAAATATTTCCTAGGTCCACTTTTATACCAAAGGCTCCACGTTGAGAATTTTTTAGAATTTACTATCCCTGTTCTGCCATCCATATACAAAAGTTTGTTAGTTGGGATACCCGTTGCTTGACTTTGTCTCTCTTGCCTCCAATATATTCGTTTAGTGCGAAATTCTCCTCGCTCTTTTACAACATAATGTTTCTCAGATATGTCAACTATATTTTTCTGATTGTAAGTATACCTTTCTTTATTTTTCCTATTTTCCTTAAGATTCCTCATTGCCCATATGATATTCTTCTATATTTGTCAGTAGAATCATACCCCTGTCGCTTGAAATTTCCTCTTCAACTATGAGGAAATTTTACAGTAACATTGACATATAGGAATTTAGATAACACAGCAGAGAGACACTCTTCGTTTCTAACAATAAATTCATGTCTTAGTACTTTGCTTCCTTTCTTGAAGATATTTCTCTGTGTCTTCGGATTTCGGTGTCACATTATCTTTCATGTCTTACTGTATTAACTAGAGGAGTTACATTTTACAAATTGCATGAATTTGGCATTCACAATCTGTTCATTACATCATGCACTCTCTTTTGTGGATCCCGTCTTCTTACAGTTAATATTACTTTTCCATTAAAATTACACAACTAGCTGAATTCACTACAAGACTTCAGAAAGCATTCAACTTCAGAGAGGACTAAATTAAAACAAGGTTAATGTAATGCAACAGGAGAGTAAGTCAACATCTACTCTAGTTTTTGACAGTGAATCCAGTAAAATTATGCTATTATTATTATTATTATTTTATTTTCTTTGATTTCTGGCGTTTACACATTTCTTTCCGGGTCCCGCCCAGGGACCTAAGGTTAGATATGGCATCATGACACTTTCCACTGACAAAAAAAAAAAAAAATTACATAGATAAAGCCCTTCGTAAAGTGTGGGCTGTATTTGTCAGAACAATTTTTTGTATCTCCTTGAGGCATTGACTTCCAGGAATCCCTTCAATTAGTCTACTGCAATCTTTTCCAACCAGTCCTAGGGCTCCAACTACAACAGGGATTGTTGATGTTCCCATATGCCACACTTTTGAGATTTCTATTTCAAGGTCCTTGTATTTTGACAGCTTTTTTGAATATCTTCAAAGATACATTGCAGTCAGCAGGGACTGCCATATCAATAAGGAGGCACCGTTTTTTGTTTGTGGTCTTTAATAACAATATCTGGCCGGTTGGCCTTGATTGTTCTGTCAGTGTGTATTGTGTAGTCCCATAGAATTTTAATGGGTCCTATCTCCGTAACCGGGTCTATTATTATTATTATTATTATTATTATTAAAATAATTGACGTAGCGCTTCCAATATTTTGCAACACTTAGAAAAGCGCATGATTTAAGAAAAACGATGCCGTGAATAACAATGCTTTACAATGTTCAACAATATTTCGACAGTATGTCTGCCTTGTTCAGGTTATCTATAATAATTGCATAAAAGGATCCAACATATTTTGTAAATTTCAAGTCTTTGTAAAAACGTCACTTTTCTTGTGAAAAACGGTTGTATTTGTAATGAAATCGTGGAAACGAATGAAACGCAGCAAGCAACTGAAACGTGAGTAACATGGTGTCGACAGTTCTCATCTGCAAATTATACGTTACTTGATTAGTTGGTAAATAATAGCAATTAATCAAATAAATTAGCATACATTTTATGGGACTTTCCTGTTATTTTTTTTCATTGTGGGACGTTAGTAGTTGACATATGTAATACTCTTCCTGCGTTTTAAGGGTTGAAACGCCGATGGCCTCTGGATATTTTTTCAGAATGTATAACTTATGCGGCCAATCTGGAGATCAACAGCCCTCTCATTTTTTAACAAAATCCGGATCTTCAACACCAAAGTCAGGTCGGTCCTACTTTACAGCTCAGAAACCTGGTGGGTAGCCATGACCTACACCCACAAACTTCAGACATTTACCAACCGATGTATCAGAAACATCCTTAATATCAAGTGGCCGGAAGTTGTCTCCAACGACCAACTCTGGAACAGGACCAAACAAGTCCCAATCGAGATTGATATCAAGAAACGGAAATGGGAATAGATCGGCCACACATTCTACAAGCTTATTTCGAGTGTCACCAGGCAGGCAGGCAGGCAGGCAGGCAGGCAGGCAGGCACTTGACTGGAATCCTCAAGAGAACCAAAAAGTTGGTCGACCAAAACAGACGAAGCGCAGAATTGCTGACGCAGCGGTGAAGGCAGCCGACACGACATGGGCCGAGCAGAAGAGGATCGCCCGGAACCGCGTCCGTTGGAAAGGTGTTGTTATGGCCCTATGTTCCCCAAGGAATCAAGAGCCATAAGAGAAGAGCGATGCCTTAAGATCTACGTCGAAATTACAGTCATTTTTGATAAAATATAAGTTCTGTTGATGTTGCATTCTTGTGTTGGACATCTTTCATGTGACCATTGATGATAGCAATAATAATACTGCAATAAATGGGGATGAACACGGAGATAAGACATGTAAAAAGTTTTGGGAGATTTAAAATACACACAAAGAGAAGAATATTACATATGAGGTCTCATTTAGAACTAACTCGAGGTCATTTAACATAGTTTGCTATGATGATTTCCAATTGAGGCTGTTCCCAAGTATCTAGATATGATCTTGAAGTTGCCATGGCGATCTTATCCTCAAAAATTAAATTAGATAAAAAAAGAAAAACATCGGTACGCAGCCATTATATTCCTTCCCTAAATCGCAATCATGTACAGGGATGCACAGAGCGCCAGAGTTTCGGAAACAGACAAGCAGACCTTTACTAAGAAATGGTCTATTTATAATAGCCCATCTACTTATCCCAGAGAAGACGTAGATGATAATTTCAGTCTCTTAAGATCAGAAGACATGCATGGTTTTAACCTGAGGTCAATTATTATGATTAAGAAAACTGCAAAAAGAAATGGATGGTGTAAACTGCAATAAACATAGATTCAACTAGAAAAAATATCTGATAATTGATCCTCAGCGAGATTCACCAAGAATATTTGGTATGGCAATCCCAAGACCTTACCTGAGAACTGTATTTACTCTGTTCCCCCCACTAGGACAATATGTGACACAAGGTCTATTTTTAGGTGGAGACCCGAGCGCGTACAACCGAGACAGGAAAAAAAGTTCCCCTCAGCCCCCGCAACCCTCGATTGTTTCACTGTTTCACCCTCAAGCGAAAATTTAGAGACCCCTTACCAAAATGGTCTCCCCAGCCTTTTCCATAGTAATTAATTTTGCGAATGAACATGCTTATAAAGATGCGTAAATTTCAAGATTGGTTATTCTTAAATTTTCGCTTGAGAATGAAACAGGGTTTGATACTTTGACTCAATTTAATTTTAATTATTATATTGAGGTTATCGGCTCTCGTTTTGAACATGAGAACTCTTATGTAGCGAAGGAATATTCTTTTTAAATAATTATATATATATATATATATATATATATATATATATATATATATATATATATAGCTGGCCTCTCATATTCGAGGATACCCGTCTGCTAAGGCGGCTAGCCGATTCCTAATTCAGACGCTTCTCTCAGGAGGCACATTTGTGTTTGTTCAACATCCACAGAGCCAAACTGTGTATTATACTGCAACTATGCTGAGCAGTTATAGTTTTTGGGAGATATCGTTTTTTCTAGCGTGATCAACAGTCTGAACAAGGCCAGCACACCCAAAACCCTCAGTCGCGTTGACTTCGTGCTAGCACAGCTATCGATGGTCCCCCAAGAGTTCCGTCTACCCAATTTCGTTCACAAGGCTCGGGTCAACCTGTCGTATGGTTTTCAGGCACATTCCAAATGTGCCACAGCCCTCCACACCGATATTAAGTTGTATGGGTATGAGTTGGTAACACTCGGTTTCACGCTTTTGCGATCATCAGACAAACTGATGATCGCAAAACGTGAAACCCAGGGTTACAATCTTATATACATACAACTGAATATGTTATGTCTATCATTGATATTGAGCGCTTTCAAACAAGTACCGCGCTTATAATATATATATAAAAACACACACACACACACACACACACACACACACACACACACATATATATATATATATATATATATATATATATATATATATATATAATAAAAGTATGCAATATTTACGGCGAAAACAGGGAATGAGCATATGTAAATATAAAATAAGAAATTGGCCACCCAGGTCAACAACTACTATCGACAACCAGTTTCATGATTTTATGCAATCTTCAGGCCATGTGCATTGTGTTTTAGTGAATCATGCTTTATGGGCAGTTAGGTCTATTGTAGGATCCTGACGGTTATTAGACGGACGGTGATGGTTATGTTTCAAATTAAATTAAGGAGGAATAATTGTGGGGTTATTCGTAGTTATTTTATAGAACTGTTAACTGTTTAGTCGTTATTTATTATCGATTACTTATTTGTTGTTGATGATTATTATTACATTGACGTGTTTTTGTTGTAGGAGGATTCGTCGTTTGATAATTTATTATTCATGCATATATATATATATATATATATATATATGTGTGTGTGTGTGTGTGTGTGTGTGTGTGTGTGTGTGTGTGTGTTCCTACTCAATAGCCTCTGGTTCAATTTGAAATGTAACAGTTACCGCCCCTAAATAACCGTTGGGATAATACAATAGACCTTGATACACATAATGCACTATTGCCAAGCATATATAAATAGTCAAGCCAAAACACAATAGACATGGTTTGAAGATCGTCTTCACACATGAAACAGAGATCCGAGGCTATGTGTTGACCTTAGTGTCCACACACACACACACACACACACACATATATATATATATATATATATATATATATATATATATATATATATATACAAGTATAGTATTGGTGTATACGGAATAAATTCCAATAACCAAAAAATACTATTTTTAAAACAGTGCTCAATATAGAGCAAAACAAATATAATTTATTGAAAATTATAACTCAAATATTTTATAAAATCACTACAAAAATAGGCATTTTAAAATTCAAAACTTCTGATGTCTTATCAAGTGATGGCGTTGAATGTAGAACGTACATTCAACACCATCACTTGATAAGACATTGAAAGTGTTGAAACAAAATGCCTATTTCTGAAATTTAAAAATTTTATATTATAATTTTCCAATAAATTTATATATATATATATATATATATATATATATATATATATATATATATATATATATATATATATATATATATATATAAAAATAAAAAAAAAAAAGTCACCAGAAAAAACGTGTTATACATAATTAAGTAATTCACCGTGTGTGAAAGAAACCTCAACAGAATGCATAAATCATTGGACGACCTATATTTGGGACTCATCTGCAGTGTGCATCCACTACCAAGAATTGAAACCCTGACAGTTATGTTATCATGCAAACGTCATACCAACTGTTTTAACGGGCCTCGGTGGCGAAGAGGCAGCAAATCAGAGTCAATATGTAAGCGAGCGGCACTATATAAGGTGCTTTTACAAACTTTGGGAGCGGGTTCCTGAAAGCAAATCAAGGACCAATACTCCGACACTCTGCAGAATATATTCTTCGTGGTCAGGTGTACAAGTTTGTGTTGCCACGGATCCTGTCCCAGCAACGCGACAATTAAATGCAGCAAAAGTTGGATGATTCGACTGTCTTCGGTCCGAAAATCTAATCTGATACAGCCGCGTAGCATCGCGACCATTACGATTCACACGGCCGTATGTAAAATTCATATCTGACTGTTCACGATATGAACATCACGGGAACACTTCTCAG
Organism: Acanthosepion pharaonis; assembly: GCA_903632075.3. Taxonomy (NCBI): domain Eukaryota; kingdom Metazoa; phylum Mollusca; class Cephalopoda; order Sepiida; family Sepiidae; genus Acanthosepion; species Acanthosepion pharaonis. Next base: position 212,547 of record CAHIKZ030002684.1, on the reverse strand, counting down.
TTAATTCACTACTGCGCACGTTAAACGTTGAAGACTTACTAGCCACAAATGTACACGATTGGCACATATAACCTAGTCTACATGGCAATAGAGTGCTATCTGGGCTAATCTTTCTTTAAACTTAACTCAAATACGAAGGATTTGCGGACACATGTTTATATGAACTTTTTTCCTTGTTTTGGTGTGAGGAACCCGCCCACAAACTTTGTAAAAGTATTTTTGTTCCACATTGTATGATTGTATGTATTTATGTATGTATTCACACTATTTTCCAGAGACATTTTCCCGAATTCTTATGCTAATACATAAATTCCTATCGTGAGTAATGCACCCAGTCATTCGACCACCAAATAGAAAATACAGAGAAAGAGTGGGAATAGAGAGGTAGAAATTGTAATCTATTTTCATGTTTTGTTTGCTTTTTTGAAACATTTTGCTATTTCTATTTGTTTCAATATCTGGGCATTTGGTCCCAAGATATTTCCATCCAGACAGCTTTGCGACGCACTGAGCCAAACATCGCTAATGGTATTGGAAAACTTCTACAGATATTCGCCAATCAACACCATAAATTACTTAAAAGAGACGCATATATTTAACTGGAGTAAGATGTTTCATACCGTATCATATCTCTAAATACATGAATGAGAATATAAAGATATATTATTAATCTGTATATATCGTGTTCATAGTTGATGTGTTGATCATGTTTTGAAAATAAAAAAAATTCTTATAACATATAAGAATATACACATAAAAACCCATACATTTAGCTAAAAATAAAAAAAAATCCCATACATTTAGCTAAAAATAAAAATAAACCTCATTCTTCATAATGACTAAATGAATAGCCGAAAGTGCTCGGGCATACAGAACATTCGGACAATTTTTACATATTTTATGTTCAATAAAGAAAAGAAAATATACCAACACATGAGCAATTAAATAATAAACTTATTGCAACACCTTGTCTGCAATCTTTAATGGAACTTGTATAATAGGTATTGCTGCCTAAATGCACAATATATATATATATATATATATATATATATATATATATATATATATATATATATATATATATATGAATATTTTTTGTAAACAGTGACTAAAACGGCTATTATTTCAGTAAAGCGAATCAGAGTCATCTCAGTTACTGTGTATTTATCTAAAAATAAATACGCTAAAATTCACCTTAGTCCCTGCCGTGCACTGACGGCTGAGTGGCAGAATCCCCGACTGATGCTAATTTGATCCTAGCTAGAGGCAACCAGGACATCTAGCCACACTGAAAAGCTGTGATAGAGCAAAAGAGTCTGTCTGTGGATGACAATATATATATATATATATATATATATATATATATAAATATATATATATATATATTCTCGGTCCGCACATCAAACGAATCCAAGAAAATGAATGTTGTTTGGTCAGATTTTTGGAATGGTATTTCGAATAGAGAGCTTTTCTTCATATATGTATTTTCATTCACACACACACACACACACACACACACACACACACACACTTGCGCGCGCGCGCACGCATATATTATTGAACAGTGAGTTTGTCGTGTACATGAATATGACCCTGGCTATCAATCAAGTATGTACCAAAGAATTGTGGACGTCAAGGTTGCACCATTTCTTTCATTTTCTTTTTTTCTGGCGACTTTAAATTCGAAATATCCCAAGTCCCGACGGAAATATGTAAGCGAAAGAGATTACAATCCTCCCACCCGCACCAAACAGAATAAAAAAAAACGTTATCAGTTTTGTTGATGCGATCGTATTCAGTAATAAAAAAAATAGAGCGTTTCATGAGATGAAACGCTATGAGGATTAGAGATGGCAATGATTCAGCTGCGAAACTGTGTCTCATTCTAGAATGGACCGTAAGTGACAATCTCTCTCTCTCTCTCTCTCTCTCTCTCTCTCTCTCTCTCTCTCTCACTCCTTCCTTCCTTCCCTCCCTCCTTCCTTCCATCTCCCTCGCTCCTGTCTGTTTCTCTTTCACTATCTATCTCTCTCTAATATCTATTTAGGAAGTAGAAATTCGGTTGAAATTCCTATTGAAAACATTTATTACAGAAACAAAACAAAAAAGACAATCGTTATCCACAATTTTGAATTGGATGTGCAACAAATTATTCAGAAATTGGAAAGATGCAAACAGCTTTTGTCGGTTGAATGTCATAAATGTACTACATTCAACATCATCACTTGATAAGACACCAAAGGTGTTGAAACAAAATGGCTATTTTTGTAGTGATTTTATACCATATTTATGTTATAATTTTTAAATAAATAATTATATATATATATACATACATACATATATATATATATATATATATATATATATATATATATATATATATATATATAATCCATAACCAACCTACCGAGGTTTCACCTATAGTATCTTCAGGATGAAAGCTTGGTAGGTAAGTTCTGTCTCACTAGGTATTTTTTAGATTTTTCTCTACTTAGTCTATTGAGTACTTTTACATTTGTATTAATTTACTCCGTCGTAGTCTTTTTTTTTTTTTTTTTTTACGACCAATACGGATGTCTTTAGTCATTTCTTTTTTTAACTGATTTTGCCCTAATATCGGTTTGCTCAAATATATATTTTATTTACAAATGGAAATATTTTTTCACACCGCCGAAGTATAGGTATTAAAATTAAAATAATACATTATATATATATATATATATATATATATATATAAAAAACTTAATTCATAATACTTATACTACCTAGACTTAATACTTCTCGTTTTCACTCTAACGTGGTCATGTGTGATGTCATGAACTGCGGTGCAATTTTCGTTTCCAGCGTCTCGTATGCACGAGTTCGTCGTTGCTTGGAAATCTTCCATGCAAACAAAAACAGACTATTGTTTTGTCCGTGTATTGGTTAATATATTGTAATGCATTTGTCATCTTTGATAATGGCTTATGTAAGCCGAATGTTTAGATAGGATTAAAAAAAATATGTATAGATATGTTGATTCTCTTTCATATTTTAAAGATAATGTTATTAAGCTTATCAGACGATATGAAAAGAATTTACATAAAATAAGTTAACAAAACTTGTCTATATTATTTACTGAAACATATATATATATATATATATATATATATATATATATATATATATATATATATATAATAAATATAAAAGGAGTTTTATTTTGTAATACGTCATATTTTTATTACTTTATCTTGAAGCTCATCGTAGCGGAGTGGCCAAGTGCACGTTGGATAAAAGGATGGCTTCTCCCGCAAGAGAAGGCGCAGGTTCGAATCCAGCCGAAATAAAGCCTGTGTTTTATTATAAAGTTATGATTGGTTTTGTTTGATATTGACATATCATCTCTCTTGAGGCCATTTAATGTCTATTATCTTGGAAGCATGAGTCATTTCTTTTACAAAAACCTATTGCTGGTAATTTTCTTTACTATGAAAGTATATTTTGTATTTTTACGATAAACGTTTATGATTTCATAGGTTTTTATCCCTGTTTGGGGGATTAACTATTTGCCCATGTCTAGGTCCCTAACAGGTGCTACCACCCCGGCAAAAAACAGCATTGAATCTCGCTGTCGGATGTAGTTTATCGTCATACCCTGGACGTTTATGGTTGGCATTCATGAGAATAATTTTTTCCATTTCAAATACTGAGCGGTTGCTGGGATTTTTCTAATGTATGTATCAGCATCATTTATGTTCATTCCTTTCATCTATTCTTAACGGAAAAGTGATTGCATCTAAATGCCACATCCTTAAAATTTATATTTCTCTCCCCTTATATTTTCAATGTTTATCACATTTTCTTTCATCGAGCCTTTTACATCAGTCGGTGTAGACATATCCACGAGAGTTTTGAATACCATTTTTCTTTTTGTTATTTTTGTCTGCATTTCTGCGATGAGGAGGTATCATAAATTACATTATTTATATTCTGACTATTATTCTCATCTTTGTTGTTTTTACTACAACGTTTCGGGCGTTGTGCACTCCGCCCTTCATCAGCTGCATATCGATCCGTGTAGCGTACGGAGAATTCAGAATTTTACCCTTTATTTAATTTTCATCGGTGGATTGTTCCCCTTCAACTCCTCATGTTACAGAACATCTCTCCAGTTCTTAGTTTTTAGTACTGCTCACTTATTCCTCGCTTTATTTCCACTGGGTTCAATTACATACTGCCAGGCCCAGGGATTGAACTCAGATCTCGGTAACCTTTTTCACATTTTTTATTTTGTATTCATACCATTCTTCTGCTTGAAGGAGGATACAACATTGTTATATACAGCAATGCGGGTATATTCTCTAGCTTATCTTATCTGTATTGAAATATATTTGGGGTTGCATCAGAATATCCAGGGGAGGAGACATTTTTCCCTCTTCCTCTCTTGTCGAACTCTTTGCCTCGGGCGGAGAGAAACCCAGACGAGGCTATGCCGAAGGAGGGTGCCTCGTTTGGGGAAGTAAACAAGCATATACACCAAGGCAGGTATTTTTTTAGCTACTTGCCTGTATTTAAATATATTTTGTGTTAGAACAGTGTAGCCAGATACGAGATGGTTAACAGATTCTCCACAATTTATACAAATGTGTTACTTTACTCGTTATTATTATTATTATTATTATTACATCAGAAAAAATGCGACTTAAGAAAAAAAAGAAAAGAAAAGATGCTATGTTTAAAATACTTAACAATATTTCGACAATATTTCTGTCTTCTTCAATTTATATTTAAAAATTGCGTACAGGTATAAAAAATATAAGGAAATAGAAGTAATTGTACAAACGTTGTCTTGAGAAAAACGGTTGTAATGGTAATCAACGTGTCGAAGCAAATGAGACACAGCCAGCGTGAATGGAATGCAACCGAAACGTGAGTAACATGTTGGACATTCTGCTCATTTTGAAATTTGCCGCTAGTTAATTAGTAAGAGCAATTAATCAAATAGTTTAGTATAAATATTTCAAAACTTTCTTGTCTTTTTGTTCCTCCACCCGGGGTGGGTTGTTAATAGTTTGGATATGTAATTATCTTCATGCTTCATGGGGTTTAACTTCAGTTGATTTTTTTTTAAACCGGAATCACCCCAAGCCAGACAATAATGCCACTAAGCCACAAAAGGGTTACAGGGTCTCGAAGAAGAACAGAAACATTAATGATGAGCAAAAAGAGAAGAGAGTAATCAGGTGGACAGTAGATAGCTATTGACAGTGCATTTAAATATTTGCAGATTAATGTTTGAGGGAAAGCATGTAGACGGAAGAGGTTCTACAATCGAGAAGTGTGAGGGAAGAGACTGTTAGTATAGAATTTATGGCTAAATCTAGCCAGTTCAGCTGTAAATTGAAGGGATCTTGACGCCAGTTTAGTGCTGCTCTTAAATTAAAAAACAAACAAAAAAAGAAACAACTCGAGGTGCGAATAATTACCATTAAAGTATTTATAGAAAAGACATAGGCAACCATACGGCGGTGGTTTGGTTTGGTTTGGTTTGGTTTGCTTTGTTTTACGGCATATCACCCTCAATGATTTATTAAATTTCAACAAAATTATTATTGTTCGTAATATTTTTTTTCAAAAATCTATTTCTGGTAATATTTTTTCAAAAATCTATTTCTGGTAATATTTTTTCAAAAATCTATTTCTGGTAATATTTTTTTCTTCAAAAGTCTGTTTCTGGTAATAATTTTCCTTTGTTTTTCAAAAATGTTTCGCTGACAATATTTTTATTTTTTTCAAAAAATGATTCGCTGGTATTAAAACCTATTTTCACACGTTTTGACCCCAGTCTTTTTTGGGAGGAGTTAACTATTTGCCCATGGCTGGAACCCTGACAGGTGCTACCACCCCGAGCTAGGGTGGACCTGGGAACATCAGCAATTACGAGGTGGTCCCCGCTCCTCAAAACCGCCTTGCTATTGGACGTCTTACCCAGGACAGGGATGCAGTTTATCGTCATACACAGGACGCCTTACGGCGGTGAGAAAGAGCAATTAATAAAACAGTTTAGTATAAAAGTTATGTCATTGTATTCATTCCCCGGATGTGGATGTTCATAGTTTTCATATATAATTATTTTCATAGGTTTTAAGTGAAAAAATATCGGTAGACTTTGGATGAGTTTTTTTTTTTTTCGAGAATATGTGCCAATACAACAACTCTTCTCAAGAAAAGCGACATTTGTAAAAAGATTTGTATCTTTTATATTTTTTATACTTGGATGCTTAAAATATAACATGAGAAATATTGTTAAACATTGTTAAAAACTGTGACATTTCTGTTTCATTTTCTTTTCTCTGAATGTTGTAAAATATTGGATGAGTTGCATCAAACATCATTATCATCATCATCATCATTATTATTATTATTCCATTTAAAGTTTTTCTCTCTTGAAATGATTTCGATTTGCCACTGTCTATTTCCCTCATCTTCCTCACACCTCCTCAATCGACGCCGTAAAGCACTGGAGAATATTAAATTTTGTAGAAGCTTTTGACTTCATCAACACTAACACTCACATTTTATTGTAAGTGACACCCGGGAATTCACACTTCCGGTTTCAGAGAAACATTTCTGACACCTGAGGCTGGCTCAGATCGACCATTTTAGAAAAATAAGTTTATGAGTCTGTTTTCTTCAACCGCCATTTTATAATAAACATAGAAAAAAAAATTCTCTAATGCAGACGAATTTGAACGTTTGTCAGGAGACTGTTTGATTGGTAGTAAAATCCTGAACGGAGACGGTTTCTTTGAAGGGTTGGATTCTCAAAGCATTTAAAGCTTTACTTCATGGATTTGTTGATACAGTAACTGCGAGAATGATTCCTGAGACAGATCGTTCAAACACAGTGGCCAAAATAATTGAGTCCAAAAAAAAAAAATAATGAAATATCCCTTTATAAGGTTCAGTTTGATATTCTTCAAGGTTGATTCGACCGGCAGACACCTGAAGACGGCCGGCGAGGTGGGGGGGGGCGTCACAAAAGCTGAAACGTTGCGATAGTGTGGAGAAATTCTCAACCCAAGAAAAAAAAAACTGTGATGGTGCAGACCGTGGAAAGGAACAAAGGTACTTACCTTAAGTAGCGAAAAAAACATCTACTTCCGCGACATATCTTCTCCGTCAGATAACTTGCATAGCATAACAAAGGTGGTAAAAAGGAAAAAAAAGTTCCTTTACATAACCACATCAGTGATCCCGTGGTAACAAGTCGCGAGACATTTTAACTCTAAAAATTGTTAAAAAGAAGGTAAAAGCTTTTAGTCGACCTGAACAACAATCCATGTAAGTATCTTACACCTCCCATCTGAACCGTCAATTTTTCCTCAATAGTAACAACAAAGATAAGGAAAATAGTCCGAATATAAATAATGTTATCTCTATCTATAAAAGGCAGGATGTGTGTGTGCGTGCGTGTGTGTGTGTGTAACGAATGCATGGCCGCAATTTTCGGCGGATTTGCACCAGAATTTACATGCACATGCTCCAAGTTAACTGAAAGGCCAAGACTGAATTTGCATTTCCCAACTCCAATCGATAATGGAATAATCGATTTTTTCATACTTCTACGGCAGTTTTCATGTAGTTTGCGGCCATTTTCTACTGGCCAGAGTGAGAGCTGGCTGCCACGAATAGGCAGGAAGATTCTATTGGCCAACGTGAGAGCCAACACCTGACTGACACGAATGTTAACTAGCATTCTAGCATGCAATAAAAAATCGATAGCTGCATTCGTCACAAGTGGGAAAAATTTAAATCTGCATGGCACTTTACTCCAATTGGCTCATTCGCTTGCTTAAACTCAACGTTGATTGTGATTCCGCAGAAGTGGGTTGGGTGTGAAAAAGTATTTGTTGTTAACATTCATTTTCTTTCGGTTTTTCCAGTTAAGTGTCCTTTTTTAAAGCTGATAGTTTTAGTTCATTTTGTTTAGTTCTTTTTTCGTAACAAATTTAATGTTTAGTTGTGACGTCCCCCGTTCGTTCGGGTGTGTCGCCGCTCCAAACGTGACGTCCGCCTGTCTGCGTCAGTCGTGCTATCCCATTCTGTGACGATCAACTGGCTTGGTATTGGTCGCGGCACCCAAATGTGACGTTCTAACCTTTTGGTGATTCGGATGGGAATCTGGTTAGATTCGATATCAGCCTCTTCGTTCCCAACTCGCCTCCAACGTCTGGTTACCGAAGCAACTACTTTGACTTCCAGTCTGCCTACCCACGTTGTGAATTGATCTCCCAACCCGCTATATCGATTGGTGACACGTTGTTTTTGTTAAAATATGCAAAGAAAATAAAATAATAACTAACATCTTAAGTTGTCTGTTCTTTAAGAAACTGGTTCTTGGTGTGTCTTCAGGCGATATTTGGATTCGTGACTTGTTTTTTTTTGGTATGTGTATAAGTCGTTCTTCAAAAATAATTTGTTCTTGGTTTCGTAAAATGAGTTCGGATATTGCGCGAATCTTGGTCAAAAATCTTTTTCGGTTAGGCCTGCCAATTCCAATCGGATCTGGATCTGGAACTCAACTCAACTGGAAACCCGAAAAACTGAAAACTCAACTGAACTTTTGCTCGCTGCGACTTTGCTTATATGGACGCCGACCCAAACCGGGGTGGGCTCGTCGGGGTTTGAGGTTCCTTGATAATTCCAAATCCACAATCCCCTTCTTTTGTTTTCGGTCAGGAAAAATTTATTATTTCCATTTTTGGAAGTCTTCTCTTACGCCCACCTTCTTCTGTTCTCATATGGGTCTCTTACCATACCCTCAGAAGACGTCACCGTTTTCCTACTTTTTCGCAGTAACATCTCATACCTATCCCCTTAATGGGTGGTAGCAGGCCTCTCCTCCTGCATCACATGATCACCTCCGCCTGGCTCTTGTTAACATTCAGCCAATTGGCGTTCAACAGTGTGGGTGTGACCAGACTAGCCTTGTTTTTTTTTTTTTTTTAAATATCTTGCTCAAAGAAAAAAAAATTATCTCCTCTTTTTCTTTTTTCGATTTCCTTTCTTTCTTTTCTTTTCTCTCTGGCCGCCAACAGAACAATACAACCCGTAGTGTGATAATCTCAATTCTTATTCCAAAGTCACTTTCATATGGAATTCGTCAATCAGATTTTCGCCAGCACCAAGTGGCTGGTCAAACAGACGCACTCACTCTCCGGCGCCAACCACTGATACGATGAAACGACTTCGCCATTTTCTGATAATATTGTTTCGCTGTCATAGTCAAATTTCAACGCAAAACAGACAACTTGTCTAACGATATCTTTCCATCGACAAAGATTTAACCTATTTTCTTCTTTTTTTTTTTAACTCGTGTGTGGTCAGGACATTCTCATTTCTCGGTCAACGGAAAATCTTTTCCCGATAATATAAGTTCGCCATCATGACACAGTTAATTTTTTATCTATTCAAAACTCTGTATCTGGTTATTTGGCCCACCTGGGATTTGTCAATTAGCTTTTCGACAATGGCCATAAGAATTTTCACCATTCTTCATTATCAAAATAACATCGCTAAATGCCCCTTTTGTGATGGCTTTCCTTTATCATCTAAGTTTTAACTCTCGCCTCTCTTTTTCTTTTTTTTCTTTCCTTTTTCCTTGCAGCCTTAAATGATGTCACATAGTATAGAGCTTAGAAAAAATTCGCAGTGTCAAATAGGCAAATAGGCATGTAGCAACATCAGCACGGCAAAGGGCACTCCTTTAATGGCAAGGAAGGGCGAAAATAGTTTAAGTCAAGTGATAGCGATTGCTGTATGAGTTGTACGATTTTTTAATCAAGCACGGGCAACTCCAGGCCATGTTGCTAGTAAATAAGTAAATATCACAGAATTTCAGACAGAAGCTTATTACATTTATATCTATGACGGTATTTGAACAACAAAAAAAAAAATGAAAAAAAATTACTACAATACTTAGAATGCTGATTATTAATAGATTAATTTTTATGGCTTATCAACCCATATAATACTGATGAACACTAATACATATTTTCTATTTCTTATATTGAAGAAATGTCATCTACACCAATGCAGGTATTTCTCTAGCTTATCTTCTCTGTATTTAAATATATTTGGGGTTAGGACACATCACACAGAGGAGAAGGCTTTTTTTCCCTCTTCCTTTCTTGTCGAACATTCTGACACCGGGCAGACAGGAACCCAGACGTGTCTATGCCGAAGGACAGAATCCCGTTTGGGGACGTAGACAAATCTGACCGCGTGTATATGGGGTCTACGGACAATTTTTACCCTAGCCTACGGTACCCAGATACGAGATGGTTGTTTCTTCAGAAACTGGCAACATATTCATTAATAAATCCTTCAAGTTTTCATTTGCCATAAATATCGAAATCATCGCATCACTTGGGAAATGGTGTGTGTGAGTGTGATTGTGTCTGTGTGTGCGTGTGTGTGTGTGTGAGAGAGAGAGAAAGAGATCGCATTTTAGTGTGAGAATCACCATGCAGTGTCGAATTCTATATCTATATTCTCTTTATCTATAAACTATATTGAGCTATTTTATAATAGTAGATATAACATAAATACAACAAATTTTAATACATATTCTCAAATACACACACAGCAACATCCAAATCCACAATGTACACACATTCTAACACATACCTTCTAAATATAAACAAGACGAACATATCTTTAAAAATATATAAATACTAACATATCCACTACAGATCCTAGTAAAAAATAAAATTAATTACATGCTATCCTACATCAAGTATATCCAATTTAATTATTCGTAATGACTCTTCCCCATCAACAAACGTGTTTCAGAAAACAAACATTGTATATCAATTTAAATGTCCTCTGGGGGATTTTATCTCTAACAGAAAAAAAAAAAATTATTTTTGTTGGCCACAGTACGACCACGTTGTATCGGCGGTTGAGTTTTCATTTGAATGATGCGTCCAAAATTTCAAAATATTTACAAATCATATCAGTCCACGTTCGCATTTCAGAAAAATTCCTATTGAAAATAAATCTATACTTTTTCATGAAAATAATAAACAAACTTAAAATTCATGAAGTTATCTATATTAAAAAATTGAAACTAAACATTAATAAAATTAAGTATAAATACTGCACAAATGTTTTTAATGTCTACAATAGATAGTTTAAAATACTTACTTACATATTAAAAAAAAAAACTCGACGACCTTATAATTTAGTTACCTCCTCGGAAGCTTTACTCAAACTAATTGTATTGCACTAAATTCCGCGTTCTTCTCTTCACTATAAAAAATAACTTTTACATGACCACAGAAATGTTGTCTTTGAAAATGATGGACAATACAATATTTGTCTTGAAAAAACAACCTGATGTCGAAAGAACTCAAAATAAATATGTATCAACACGGTAATTTTCTCTCTTTTTTAATAATGACACTAAAACCTTGCTTATGATACAGAAAGGATCTAATTGAAAATAAGTAGACAAGACATATCTAAATTATTCGATAAATCATCTCTCTTTCTTTCTACACACACACACACACACACACATATATATATATATATATATATATATATATATATATATATATATATATATATGATAGCTGCCTATTCGATTTTGGGTATCAATTTACTGTCATATATTGAACATCGATGGACACTTTCATGTAAGAAAGTGTCTGTACCTCAGAGAGATTGCTATGATAGACACTTGTACAAAATGAATGGAACTATCTCAACTGCAACTAACATAATTCAAGAGCGGTAAAAGTGTCTGGAGTTGCAGTATATATTTATATATACGCCGACTTCACGTGAGGCGCGACCCATGAAGTTTTTGCATGAATTTTAACCTCTCTAGAAAAAGATTTACTTGTTGTATAGTACGACCGATCACAGAAAATGCATAATATTTTACTTAACAAAAAATATTACCCGTGTATATTGTAACCCGCTATTTTTTGTGTAAAACAACTGATTATAAAATCTTGCATTATAGGCGAGTATATACGATAGATTCTATCATAGGCTTTAATTCTAAGTTATTCTCTTAATGTGGTTGGCTCCCAAAGATGGAGAACTCAGTGTACATTACACATCTCTCATTGGGAGAATAAATGGATTCCTACTTCTCCCAAGGATATTTGCGCAAAAGTGAATGCATTGATTTGTTTATTTAACACAGTTTATCAACCTTTGGCAGGTTATTTAAGCCAGAAAAGAATTCTTGAGATATAATAATGACTTTAATAATACAAGTTCTAATAATTAACAGAGAGCTGGAGGGGGAAGAGATGGATTCATACCTTCCCCATTTTCACGTCACTGAATATAACGAACCCAACTGGCTAGCTGTCCCATTTCCAAGTGTTAGTTGTTATTCATTACTCCACTCGCACATAAAAACATAAAGCACTATCTATGTATTTGCCAGGCTTGACGTTGCTTAACTTCGGCAATCTTACCAGGACCGATGTATCAATGTGATATGGCCGTAAACCAAATGCGGATTAAAAAGAATTTAAATTCAGCTTGAAAACCGGGGATGTCTGATCAATGAGAAACTGAAAATACCAAAGTCTTTTTGTCTCTTTTCTCTCAATCTCTGACGAAGTTTTAAGTGACACATGTTAGATTAAGATACGTTTCCTATTTGTTCTTTATATATATATATATATATATATATATATATATATATATATATATATATATATATATATATTAGGAGGCACAGTGGAGAAATGGATAGTTGCTTGGATTGAGGAATCAGCCGAGATCGAATTACAGTCGAATCCATTACATTTGCTAATACGTGCTAATACCCTTGGGAAAGGTATTAATCCTCTGCTTCTTTCTCCCGCCATGGGTAAATAGCAGGACAGACTGGGTTCTATTTCCTTGGATGGCATCTGATCTAGGAGAAGGACAACTCTGAATTCAAAACATGCAGAGAGTCGTTTGGGGACCTTGTTTTCAATCGTCGCACCGGGTCCCTGTATACAGCTCTTCAAAATATGCGGATGGTTCTGCGCAATACCTTCACAACTATAAACAAATCTCATGTACTAGTGTCTGGCTGTCCGTTCCAAGGAACTATGCTTGACCCTCATACCCCGAATACGGCGGGAGAGTCGACTATATATATATACTAGCAGTAGAGCCCGGCGTTGCCCGGGGATGTAACAGTAAGAGATAGATCAAGTATCGACCATCATAAAGACTGAAAAATAAAATTGACAAAGATTATTGTTTAAGGTTGACGGACACGCATGTCTTAATTAGTTTTTTTTTTTTTTTTTACGAATTGGTCAAACCCAAATTCAAACAAAAACATTGTTTACAATCGTCATGAGTCTATCGATTGGTGAATAGAATTTTATTATAAACAATTGTCTTGTAAATGGAATTTTTAAAGCATTCTGAATGTAAATAAAGAAAAAAGTGTGCAAGACAATAAGAAATACTCCCTGCCGAAAAAAAAAGTGGATGTTTGTTTTATCGGCTGAAAAATGTAAAAAAATCCGATCCCATATATAAAGGTACACACACACACACACACACACACACACACACACACACACACACACACAAACACACAGATAAACAACCTGGGTTTTTTAACCTAAGTCACTTCACGGAATCGCTAAAACATAGAGCATAGTCTGATGAAAAAGACGCTAAAGTTTATGAAAACAAAATTTTATCGTCAAAATGCTTATGTTTTTATGAAGAGGATAGACTAAATTTTTTTTAATTAGTTTTTCCATCTTTTTAAATATTCTAAATTTTGATTTAAAAAACCTTGTTTCTCTTTGTCGCAACAAGGGGTAGTAAATAACATAGATAATTTTTAGCGCGTTTTTTTGTTATTTACACACATTAATTTGGAAAATCTTGCAAAAATAAAAATAATTGTCAGATGTTAATGAAACTTTCAGAAACTATTCACAGATGATCGAAATTATTATAAATATGTTTTTTTTTAAAGTCATGGCAGAAATATTTTTTTTTTTTATTTATTAACACCCCCATAACTAATTTTATGAAAAACTCTAGAAATTCGAGACCATCGGTTTTAGTGATTACAATAGTTAAAAAGCACAAGGCTTTGAAGAATGCAAATCATTTTTTTTTTTTTTTTTTTTGCCAACGTACCTGAAAATCAGCTGTGAATTGTAACATACAAAACTCAATAAAACAAATATATTATTTAGTTTCAAATGCTTTTATTTGTTTTAATTTGTTTTTATGAATATGGACAATATTTTCTGAAAGCAAAAAATTTTTTCAATGAAAATTGAATTTTTAATACAATTATTTCTTATTTCTTTAATTTTAAAAAGATTTTTAAAAAATGTTTAAATTGAATTTTAAAAATATTTTAACATTAGTTAAAAGCAACATCAACCTTTCAAAATGTCCGTGTGAGATTGTCATTGTCTAGCGCTTTGAAAATTGTATAATTTGGACCAATCAGATTAGCCATGGTAATTAAGAAATGTAATTTTTGTGTTTATAGTCGGACAGTAATTATCAAGTACGGAAGACCAACCAGAATACAATTTAGTTGCATTATTTGAGTTCAGCATTGTTCTCCGCTGTTAAGCCCTTTACTTTTGCGAAACACGTATGGAGAAGTTAATTTGAGTTTTCAATTTCAACTGAGAAGGGTACCTACAAGTAACAGTATCATCTTATGAAATTTAACTACTGCTAAACTTTAATTTATATGATCTTATTTTTATATTAATCTCAGTTATGACATTTTTCCATAAATGAAATATCAAAATTAATAATAAAATGAATGGAAATACAAATAACACAGTAAAATGTAATAAATGTACATAAAATTATAGTATTTTATGTACACTTCTGATAAAATTTCATAAGAAAGGTACCTAAATTAATTAGATAACCTTTTTCTTATGAAATTTAATCTCACTATTAACAGTCTTATTTTTTGATTTCTTTATATTTTCCATAAAGCATCGTAAACGTAAAAATGAAAGATAAGTACAAAAAAAAAAAAAAAAAAAAAAAAAATTAGAGCGCTGAAAGTTTTCCTTAAAAAGTAACGAGGTAAATAATTTGTTCACTTAAATAATTTCACTTCCTTCCATCCGTAGAAAGAATTACCCTCCCGTAAGTTATCTAAACGTCATGAATGTGCCTTTCGTCAATCGTCAAGCGACGCGAAAGGTTATGACCTGCTTTGTTTTACTTTCAAATTACATTTTTTCGGCGCAGAAGCTAAGTTAAGCTTGGTTCAAAATATTTTAAATAAACAGTATAATTTCTGTTTTATTAAAATCAGTTTTGAAAAATGATAATTGATTTTTAAAAGGAATATCAAATTAAGATTTTAATCATTTTTATCAAATCGAAAAAAATGATTGAAAATGATTATCTGTCCTTTTTTTTGACCCCCAAAAAAAAATATTTTTAACGAAAATTTCAGACGTGCTAGGAACGATTAAAAAATGTAAAAAAATACCCCCAAAATACTTTGATCTTTCCTCTTTAATAATAATATGAACATTAGACGATAAAATTTTGTTTTCGTCAAGTTCGGCGTCTTTTTCATCATGCTATGCTCTTTTGTTTACATTTTCGTGGGTGAGTTGTCCCCCTTTCATTCTCACGATGTGTCTTAATCGTGTTTTCAAATTGATTTTCTTAAAAAACAATTGTTTTTCCCATTTTCGGCGCCGTTAGAACCACCAAAAGGTAATTTTATATAGTCCTGTGAAGTTTTGTTGAAATCGGCTAAAAATGTAGGAAATTCGATCCAACATATAAACGTTACAGACACACACAACCTGCGTTTTATAATAAGTAAGATATACATACATACATACATACATATATATATATATATATATATATATATATATATATATATATATATACCTAGTGAAAAGACAAACCTACCTAGGAGCCAAAATTTCCCTGACGAAAAATTTAGGTGAAACCTAGTTAGGTTTGTCTGGCTCCTAATCCTGTTTATCTAGGTCTGCTCTACGGTTGTATTGAGCTCTTTTGTTAATTAGTTGTTTACTCGTATCGGGTTTTTTTTTTTGGCTTCAGACCTGCATCTGTATATTTTTTATACAGACTTTCATGTTTGTAGCTCTTTCTTTTTTAAAAAATTTTTTTTCCTCGAGATTGATTTGATTATTGGCAAATCAAAACTTCGAGAGTTTTTTGAAACGAGTATAGTTATCTATATTTGTATATATATATATATATATATATATAATTACAAGGCTCTTCCATTACGTAGTTTATCAATGTTTTTTTTTCTTTTGGCATTCGTACAAGTATATTCTTTTCTGGACATAGAGTGCGTAAAAACTGTCCAACATATCTCTAAATACAAGCGTTTTCGACTAATCTATTAGACATTATCAATGACAAATATATTTTTTTTGTTATTATTTAACTAATTAGGGAGATTTTCTGATACAAGTATCTATCGTGATAGAGGTGATTTTTTAAAAATGTTCTAACACAGTCTATTTTTTTTTATATATTTTTCCATTTTGTAGATAAGGTCTTGCATATAGTTTTCAAAGATGTGGATAAACTAATATAAACTAGTCTTATGTTGAGAGTTACATTGGGATCGTTTATGATGTCCTGGTCGATGTGTGCCCTAAGTTTCGACAAGTGACAGGTCAATCTGCGAGACCGTGTGGTGTATGTGTGCCAGTTGTAAGTAATATTTATTATTTTTATTATTCGGATTGAAGATGCGATCCCCGCTTGCGCGAGGATTCATAAACAAGATTATTTTAAAGTGGCGGGGATTTTGAGGCCCAGTGTTGTTAGTAATAATTAAATGAAATGTTTTAAACATTTTATAGTAGATGATAAACCTTAGGTATTTTTAGGATCATTGAGTGATATGTACTGGTGAATTATTTTTGTTTAAATTTCTTTTTCATCCTCTTTATAATTAGGGTGCATCTGGTTACGGAAAGCTCAGTTAATGATGTGTTTATTTTCATTTGCGTCAGAGATGGGTTTTGCTTTATTCTTTTCTATAGTTCGTTAAGGTTAATTTTATTTTTTCTTCGACGACGTGGATGGGAAAATATTGTTTGTTAGTGTTTTTTTTTTTTTTTAAATGTTGCTAAGTTCCATATAAAATAACAATACCGAAGGAGAGATTACTTTGGCCTGGTAAATCTTGTTATTTTTATAAAACCTATTTTGCATATTAGAGTGTATTCACTTTTGTACTTATTTAAACACAGCATTTTGCTAGTGTTTGTTTTGTTTTTTTTGTTTTTTTTTTTGTAAACTAATTGATCCGGAAAAAGGAAAAAAAAAACAACATAATACAAAATTAAATAGACCTTTATTGCATTTTTTTAATCAGACTTGTTTATATATATATATATATATATATATATATATATATATATATATAATTATATATAATATAATTATTTATTTAAAATATGATTCCAACACGCTACATAAGAGGTCTCATGTTTCACCTATTTTCTATATATTTTCACACAAACACACACATATATATATATATATATGTTTAAAATTGACTTCTTCGGCAAAAATCCCTCTTTTATACATGTTTACTTAAAAGCGAATGACAAGGTATAAGGTTAAATTCTTATTTTCTTGTGTTCTTATATTTTTTGTTTTCTTATATGTTTTCTTTCCTGGATGAAAATGATGTAGAAAATTTTTGTATGTCCGAGCGCTTTCAGCTATTCTTTTAGCTTTTATCAAGGATAATTTCTTTTTTCGCTCTTAACTGAATGTATGGATATATTATGTATCTTTCTTTTCAGATAAAATTAAAAATATCATCTACATAGCGAGCATATATTTTAGGTTGATTAATTATTTTTTATAAATACCGAGTTTTCAAAATGAGACATGTAGTAGTTTGGGAAGCCCGGTTCAAGTGGATTTCCCATAATAACTCCATTAATCTGGGTATAAATATTGCCAGCATAATCGTAGTAGCGGACATTAATTGTGCGGGTGTGTAGTAATTTCTTGAAAATATTAGGTTTGTTGGATGGCGGAGGAATCGAGTTATGTTTATATAGTTACAGATTATACTAATGGCTTCATCGACAGGAACGTTTGTGAATAAATTACATCGAGTGTCGCTAAAATACCTTGGTTTGGTTGTGTTTTTTTTAAGGATTTGAAGAAATTTGTGAATAGATTTGATACCATAATATGTAGATAGATATTGAATAATAATATCTGTGTTTATGTCTATGTGTGTGTGTGTGTCTGTGTCTGTGTGCGAGCTCATTCGAATGACAAAAATATCGTTGTTCATCGTGCAAACCGGTTCCTATCACGACACTTATTTTTGGTAGTCGTATAATTATAGTTCAGTGGAATTGTTTTAACCTCGTCATTCACAAATATAAGGGCCACACCTGTTTATATAAACAAAAGGATGCAATCTTTGATTGGTTAATTAACTCCTTTTGTTATGCGCTGATCGCAAAAAATGACTTCCGGGACATCATGGCGACCTACATATCCTGACTCATTTTCTTATTACAGTAAGCCAAACAAATCTTAGACCCTGTAAATCAGAAAGAAAAAAAAGAATCTCTTAAATTTTGCCGATCGCATGGCGTTATTTATGAGTCGGAATTATTCGATGTGCTTGATTTATTTGATGTCTTATCTATATCCAGATCATGTATTTTTAGTTCTTCTCCTAAAACTTTATCCAATTTAAACCACGTAGGGATTTTCATAAGATTCTGTGCCATTTTTCAGCGATGATATCAACAAGGGAGCGAACATCTCTAATTTAATACAAGGCTTTGTACTTTTCTACTTTCCGGAATAAAAGTAATATTGAAAGAAATTATCATTTTTTACGGGCTTCTTTTAATATCAAACATAAAAATTCAACGCATCTTCAAAATCTTAATTTAAATGATAGATTTTTTTTAGATTGGCTATACACGCGTCATACTTGTTCTTTGGCCGCCAATATAAAACAGGTAGAATATGTTTACGTTTCATCGTATCAATTAATTATCCGTCTGAGTGGATGATTGCAATAAAGGTTCGAATTTCCAAGAAGTTAGAAAAATAGCTGTTTAATAATGAACTTTGAAAACCGTTTGATCATGTGTTTTCTTGAAAGAAAACTTGGAAAAGAAAACATTGAGAAATCGAAGAAACACAAGAGAATGTATATATACATATACAGCCTTGTACAGAATTAATTGAAACAAAACGAAAAATTCCGTTATTATTTACTTTTTTCATATTTTTTCAATGAAGTATTAACCAGTGCGTATGTCAATTCCACGAAGTTTCCGGGCCAGTCTAGATTAATTTGATTTGCTCACTGGTAAGGCTTGCTAATGTGTTCATGCAACGTTACCATTTTCCTAAGCATCCTTGGAGTAACTTACATTGCAGAACATGGCCATAGGACAGCTAATCGACAGTCGAGACATTAGTGTCTGGGCGTGATAAAAGTCTGATGCATTCATGAATGACATAATATTGTTCAAGGCCAAGCAAATTTTATCATACACCCTGAAAATAGATTCATATTATTGCACACAACTACAAATAAGCTAATCTGTGGAAAAATAGAAATCAATTACACCCTGTTAGACAAGTGGGTCTGAAACTGAGCGTATGGTGAAAGGAAACTAAAGCGATTGTTTCATTTAATTTGCACAAGTGTGTGTGTGTATATATATAATAAAAAAAAGCTCAAGCACTAATATTCCATGGTTATAATTTATTACATTGGAATCGAAATCACGATCCAATTCATCAGACCTACGAATTCAAAAAGAAATTGGAAAATATAACTCCAGATATAAAGAATAAAATTTTCGTGGGAGACAAGTGTGAGAAGGAAATGAAAGCTCTAGAGAGGGGTAACAGAAGAAAGAAGAACAGGGAGGCCTAAAGGTGAAGGTGGGGATTAAAATTTAACAGAGAGAAGTTTTAAAGTGTGGAGTTAAATAACGGTTTTAATGTTTTATTACCGAGTACTTCCGACATATCCATGTACTTGGTAATAAAACAAATATACATAAACCCGGCGTTTATTTCCCGTCTTTCAGTAATGGCGTCAAAATCTTATCCGAGAGTATAAAAGGATTTTATCGAAAATGAGTAGACAGAATATATCTAAACCTTACAACATGTCTTAATATATAATATATATATAAAAACATATATATAATATATATATTTATATATATATATATATATATATATATATATATATATATATATATATATATATATATATATATATATATATATATATATATATATATATATATATATATATATATATATATATATATATATATATATATATATATATATATATATATATAAGATTATATATATATATATATATATATATTATAGCATGATTTTAGAGTACATTGTTTTGTCCAGGGTTCGATTAGGACTGAGCACTCGTTATTGTTCCGTGTTAGCTGAATATACTGAAATCATTTAATTCAAACTAATCATTTGAAAAGCATAGTTTCTTAGTGGCTAAAATAGTTGATATGTTTTCCTGTTACTACTAATGGCTAGTAGATTATTCCTATTTATAAAACAAGGACAATAAAACCTTGCCATATACTTGTTCCCCTAGATTAAACATACTTCGGAGTACATCGTCTTTATTCAATATTTCTAATGACAAAACGTTGATGATCAAAATTATGAAAACGACCTTTTTATTAAATCCAAAAGATCTGCTTGTTCATCGTCGACAAATAAAAGAAGATATGTGTTGGTTAAAGCAGCATTCGAAACTTTAAACAACAAAAATCAGAAATTAAATGAAATTTGTAAATTCATGCATTAATTTAATGATATTTCAAAGAAATATTGATTACCATTTACAAAAATAAGAGACATATGGTTTGATTTTCTATAGAACATCGTTGGCTAATTGCTAAGGCAGCTGTCATAGAAAATGGGGTTCACAAATCTAAAGAATACGATTTTGATTCAGAGCCGAGACTTATATAATCTTATCCACACTGTATAAGGAAAATCGTAAATTAATGGCGTGAAAGTTCCGGTGTAACTACCCAAATTATACAAATTGTTATTTCAAGCTCAGTTGTTTTATACAAAGAATATAATTTAGACTAGGGACAATTTATACCACCGTGTTTTGTTATTACATTTATTTATGAGGGTAAATCAAAAATTATCCGCATTTTGCATTTTTTATTTCCCTCATAATAAATACGAGAACATGTACTCTCCTAATCTTCCTAAATAATAACATGTATATTATTGTATCTAGAGATTAAAATCTAGGATATTAAAGATCATTCATTGTCATACGTTCGTAGAGATTTCTTGTGTATGCTCTGCAGTCCTCAATTTTATTCTGATTCTGTAGGCCCAATTTAATGAGATCATTTCAGCCATTGTCACTAGTTTGTAGACTGGAGACATAGCATACCATTTGAATTACTCTCTTATATGACCTAATCCCTGTTCTGTCAAATATTTACACAAGCTCATTAGGCAGCTTATGCTCTGCTTTCCTCTGTCCCTCTTACCTTCAATATGTCTTATGAGTGTCAAATTCACCAATCCTTCTTTCGTCATTATGTACCCTCGAAGGTTCAACTCTTTCTGATGTTACGTGTAACTTTTTACTTGTATTATTTACATTATTCGGATTGTTATACTCATCTTCATTGCCTTCTCTTAGACTGATTGGTACCTAAGACTAGAGGGAACTGTTTACGCTTCTATTAACTGGTTGGAATGGAGAGATGAGTTCATGCCTTTCCAAGTACCTTTATACAGATTGAACATAGCAAAGAAGGTCAGTACTTGAACAAGACTCATCAGTTACGCTTTTCACAGCTGATAACCATTAAGTTTCTCGCTCATAATTCAAAGAATGCCAACGGATGTTAAACACGTGACAATTAAAAAAATATTTTCATTGTATACCTAAGGCCATGGAACAATACAAGGACTGACCAAAAGTTAACGATAAAAAACAATCAAATGAAAACTTCAGGCAATGTTCACTTTCTTCAGAGACAATCATCCCCACCTAGTTCACTGCTACTAACAAACAAGTAATTTTTCTCCTGATGATGGATATGCTTGCCGAAACTTGTCGAGAAACCTAATTTAAAAAATACAATTTAAATATTAATTAATATACAACCCAGTGTGTCTGAAATTTAAATTTTAACGTTCTTTTTTTGTTAAAGACATACTATTATTGTTTAAGACACACACACACACACACACACACACACACAAACACAAACACACACACACACACACACACACACACACACACATATATATATATATATATATATATATATATATATATATATATATATATATATATACTATTTACATTATTCGGACTATTGTCCTCATCTTTGTCGCCATATTTATTAAAACGTTTCGGCCGTTCTACACTCCGGCCTTCTTCAGGTGGTTGGAATGTCGAACTGAACCATTTATTTAGCTCACTGGGGTAGACTGTTCTAGTTCCACGTGCCATGTTTAATGGATGTCAGTTGGCAGTTATCGCATGTTAATTCCCCTTTCCAATTTTTTCACTACCTTAAATGGTACAGTGGATAAAGGCGTTAGACCCAAAGAGTGTGAGCAATACTAGGTTGGCCACTAGTTCTCATCATTTTAAAGTTTAAATTGATACATGTAACCGTAATTTCTTTTATAACATTTTCTTCTCTCGCACTTCTCGCTTATGGAACTCTCTTCCAGATTCTTCCTTTCCAGTCAATTATGATGTTCAAAATTTAAATGCAATGTCAATCGTTATCATCTGTCTTCTTAATTACTTTTTTGTAAATTTTTCACCCTCCTTCATAATATTTTTTTTCTTCTTTTTTTTCTATTCATTCACATTCAGTAACCTCTTGCGCTTTACGGCCTTTATTGGGGTGAAATAATTGCTGTTTTTTCTGGCTTTTCCGTTACTATTTTGGTATTTATATCGTCCACGTTTCTTATTTACGTTTCATCTATATAGAGATATTACAACGATTTTTTTTTTCAGTATCCTCACATAATGACGATGTTTAATTATTAATTCTTTTATTGTCATACACTGATGAAGGATATGGTGGCAATGACTAAATTTCTTCAAATTCTATCAAATCCTCTCAATATTCTGTTCGATTTCAATATGATTTTGGGCTGAAATGTTTCGGTATTTTCTCTGATAGTAATTTCTTTTTCTTACCGTGGAAGAGCCTATGAAGTTATTCACAATAATCCGTTGACTCTGGAAAAGTAATAACAGTAAAGTCTGATTATATTATCGAGTTAACAGTTTTGTATTTCTTGACATTATTTGCTAATTTTATAGCCATTATCTATTTTGGCTTTGTCTCAGATTAAGTGAAACTAAAAAGATATCTCCATCTTTGTTATTGTTCTTCTAAGTCGGAATATAAGAAGAATATGTATCCTAATATATATATTTTGTGAAGTTTTTAAAAGGTTTGATTTTGCTCAGGAAGCATTTTATCAAAATAAGACTATGTGAGACATTCCATCTGGAGAGGCAAAGCAGGCACTGCGTAACTAAAATTATACAAGTTATTTTTTAATATTAAAAAATAAAAGATTTCTAATTCATTGAAGAGCTGTAATTAAATTTAATATATAATTCAATAAAAAGTCACTGTTTTCATTTTGGATAGAGTTAATTTTCATAAGCCTTTCATTTACATTACACATATAAATTTTAATATTTTTTTGTTTTATACGTTATTTTTATATATACAAATATTTAAGTAAATGCTCTATTTATAATAAACAGATTAACAGCATTTGCCGGCGTGAATGTACGAGAAATCTCCAAGTAAATATGTGTCCTCCGACAGGAATCCAACCTGCGTCTTACACAGGACCGCCATGTAGCCTGACGTGCTATAACATCTAACTACAGAGGAAGCGTCTGGCTAGCAAGGTGAAATTACTGTTTTTGAACTACAAACGTCCCATGATTCCTCTCGAACGCTCATATCTGATCGAAGCCTATCTTAACGTAAACAAATGACAATATATTATGAGATGGACTAAGTACGAAAAGAAATGAGTATACACCATAAATCATAGGAAATGATAATAATAATAATAATAATAATAACAACAACAATAATAATAACTTTTTCAATACATACAGACAGAACAATTTACAATACACACAGACAATCAAAGGTAATCGCCCTGAGATCGTGATTAGAGACTGCATATACAAAATGTACCTCCTTATTGACATGGCTGTCCCTGCTGACTGCAATGTATCATTGAATATCTTCGAGAACTATCAAAATATAAGGACCTTGAAATCTCAAAAATGTTGCGCATGAGGACATCAACAATTCCAGTACTAGTTGGAGCCCTCGGATTGATTGGAAAAGATTCCAATAGACTCATTGAAGGAATACCTGGTAGCAGATGCTTAAAAGAATTATAAAAAATTGTTCTCACAAGTAAAACCCAAACCTTACGAAGGGCATTATCGATGTAAATTATGTGTGATTTTTTCCAGAACTGCTCAGTGGAAAATGTCATCATGCAATTTCTGAACTCTGTTCCGACCATGAAAGAAATGAGTATACACCAGAAATTAAAGGAATAATAATAATAATAATAATAATAATAATAATAATAATAATGATAATAATAATAATAATAATAACATGACCAAGTAAACAAAAAAATGACAAAAAGATTTTCGTCAAAAAAAGGGGTTTATACATATAAAATGGACATTAGTACAAGTCTTCTACAATAGAGTTTGAAAAAATGCATTGTAGCGATAGATTAGTTTTTTTTTTCTTTTTGCAGAATATATTAATATATTATTAATATAGCACTGTGTGTTATTGAAATTATAGAAAGCGTGTCTAAAGTGGAATGACTAGACGCACACACATATGCACACATACACACAGGAATACACACACGCATACATATATATATATAATGCTTAAGATTTGCTAATTTTATATAGGAATAGTGCCCAGTATCCGAGAGAGTGCGTTTATTCTGCGGACATAAGAACCAACACTACACACTCAGTCATTTTCGCTCTTCAGTGTGATATTTGTTTGGAGATCATATTTTGGCATGAAACGGACAGTCAAAATGTAATGTTGTTTCCTATAAGAACTTTCTCTTTCTCCATTTCTCTCTCCTCCCCCCTCTCTCTCTCACTCTATATATATATATATATGAGATAACAATATATAATTTTTTATATATGAAGAACAATTTTGGGAGGAAATTTGAACCGTCCCCTTGGCACAATCAGTCCATCACCAATCTAATAGACAAACTAAGCTAAAAACATATGATTGGCAAGCTCATAAATAGTATAGATATAAAATCATTTTGCACTAACTTAAGATTTAAGAAATGTTCAATCGGGGCTATTTAAATATAATTAAATCTCTTAAAAACGAATCTAACTCAATCAAAGATAAAGCTATCACTACCAATAGCTAAAATAATAAACATCTACAGGTTCATCCCCAACCAATGCTATTTCGCATTTAATAATAATTTTTATAAACAAAAAATTGGATTACCAATGGGATCCCCTCTTAGGGTAGTGTTAGCATGCATTTTCTTAGAATTTTTCGAATATCAACTCCACAATATTTACATAAACAGTCAACTTCCGATATATTGATAATGTTTTCGTAATATAACCCCGTTATACTGATTTACCTTATACTGTAGATAAACTAAACAAAGTCGGACATGAAATTCCTTACCTTTCCTAGATATCATGCCACGCAATGTTGACTGCAGCTTAAAACTTAGTGTCAACCGAAAATATTCTCAAATAGAAAAGCGGTCCATCCTAACAAGCGAAACAAATAAAAAAAATATATTCTTCTACCCACTAACTCTAACAAAACTACCATCGAAATAAATTTATCCAGACTCTGCATAAAATTTGTCAAACTACATCTAAAACAATAAAAGACTTAATCAATACAAGGCAAAACAATTGCCAGAAAGTATTTACTGGTGAAACCTCAAGTTTAAATAAAAGATGCACAAAAGAGACATTTTACAAAACAAAAAAAAACCCACAGGTAATGCAATAGTCGCCCACCGTAACGAGACTGGTGATAAATTTGACACGCATTACTTTAATCTCATGTAATATTTTCAAGCAATCACAATTTCTGAAAATGTTATGTTTGAGTCAACGGGAGCAGAAAAATTCAACCAATAGCAGCCGTTTCGACCGTGGAAATCCAGATGGACAAAGAAGTGAAGCATTGAGTTAAATATTCAATACAAGTAAACGTGTTATATTCGTTTTCTTGTCACTATACGGCAGTTCGTTTTCCTTATAGAATATGTTCCACAATTCATTCACTGAAAGTTATCAAGTAAATTATTTGCTTTTTTCCCTCTTTTAGTTGCCTTCATTGTGTTCTATGTGTTTTAAATTCTCTATGATTTATTTCTTCATTGCGCTTACAAAATTTCAACTTTAACTCTTGGTAGTTAACAACAGGTACTTTGTAGTTTGTACTTTTCAAACTTCATCTTTTCTCACATAATCCCTAATGGTATTCCACACTGTCATGATAAACGCTCGTTTTTAAATAGCATTTTAGTCTTATATTTTATATCATGCTTCAGTACGAGCAGATGAATATATGAGGTCTGATCAAAAACTATCAGGACTGTTGCTATGGTAACGGATCCACAATACCCAGAGTGAAAACGCTTGGCATATTCAGCCTTGAGTACTGGTGTGCATGCACATTAGGTTCTAAGGTTTTTGCTCACTTTTTTGTAGAAGTGCTTGGAAGGAAAATGTGTAGAGTGTGGTCGTCTGGTCATAAATGTTCCATAAATGGCAATGGCTTCTGCAGCAGTTTTTTTTTTTGCCAAGACCAGCATTCTTCAGGTCCGACAACGACCATATTCTCCGAATATCAACCCTTCCTCTTTCGGAAAATCAAATCCCATTTGAAAGGAACAAGATTTCAAAAAGTTGTGGAAATCTAAGAAAATGCCTCTAAACAGCTGCTCGCTATTCCAAATGGAATTCTAATAAAGCTTTCACCAATGGAAAGGATACCGGATAAAAGCGTGTGATTTCATAAGGGGGCTAATTCGAAGGAGATTAATGCTGAATTGGTATGTGCTGTAGTTTTCTTTTTATAGCACCAGTATGGATACTTTTTGATCAGACCTGATATCATTTGTTTTCATCTATATACTTAAATAACAGACCCACCGTTTTTCTATCATTAACATAAGCCACCGTTACCCTAGAAATGAACGGCGTATCTTAATTAATGACACCCTAAATATAATGACATTCAACTCTGAAGAAAACGTATAATGGGGCTTAGCTGATACTTTCCATTGGCCTAATCGCTTCAATCTTAAACGCTTTCTACATTAATCACTGGGAAATAATTAATAACTTTGAAATTGATACTCGACATCTATTTCTGACAGAACTTCTGAAATGTTAAACAGGCCTCAAAGGCAGCTTGAATCTACTGGGCTTTCAGCACCATTTCGTTGTACCATAAGATTTTTTTTCCCTAGAGGATCACTGCTGAGTGAGTCAAAATATACCGACACATACACGTATGCACGCACACACATCCACATGCAAATATTTGTGATAAAAACGTAGTTTTAATGTATGCTATATGTACTGGTAAAAGTGCCCTATAGCAGGGACAGAGGCTATGTAAATATAAAAGTGACGCTGAAGTTGGTACCTACACTAATTTTCGATACCTTGGTTTAAAATGATTTTTTTTAGAAATGAAAAAAAAAAAACTTTATTGAAGCTTTCATTTTAGTTTTAATTAAAAGCTAAAAGACTAAATTTACTGTTTTCCGTAAGCAAAATACTCTGGTGTATTTCAAACAGAAATTATATTGATTGGAATAGACATTTTTCTAAAATAGCAGATTAGTACCTATTTAGTTGCCTTTCATAGCAATTCTCTGTATTAAAAAATATTCCAACTATAAAATATCATTTTCTAAAAATTTATTTCAGGAATATTAGCTGATTTAAAGTATAATTAAACTGATTTGAAACAAAAATACTATTTACTTTAAGTTTAAAATAACAGAGAAATGTATTTTTAAAACAAACAGTAGCGGGGATTAAGTAATTGAAATCGCTCGTCAATCACGTAACAAGTGCTGATGAAGGTTTTGATAGTATTATTATTGTTCTACAGAGACTTTATCTGTTAAAACATAATTTATGAAAATAACAGGTGAGCCCCCTTTTCATATATTTTTTCAGTACTCAGTAATCTTAAATATTTTGGAAATATTCTCTGTAATGTAATTTTAGGAATGTTGACTTTAAATTTACTATATTCATCGCTCTTATTTCCTGAAAATGTCGTGTATGGCCGACGATACTTTAAAAAAAAATCAAAAAAATTAAATTTAAAAAAAAAAAAATTTTAATTTAAATATGTTATTTTACACATAAAAATATTTTAAAAATCTTAATAAAAGTAATGCAGAATTTTAAAAGATTTATATATTATAAATTATTATATTTAAAATTAAATAAAAGAAAACATTTTTTTGTAAAAATTCATTATTCATCGAAGTTTCTTTTCTTAAGTTACTTGTGTCCTTCATATGCCTTATTTATAAAACCAAATTATGTTCTAATTAAATAATATAGTTTTATTGATTTTTTTGTTTTACAGTTCGGAGCATATTTTCGGGAAATGAATAATAGTTTGAAAAAAAAAGTGATGATTTACTTTCTCCAAGTCGTCCTGTTTTTAACTAATAAAAAAAATTTTCGGATGAAAATTTAATCTCTCGAAATATCATGGAATTAATTAAAGTGAGGGTAACAAATATTAAAAAAAAATATTTTTACCAAGACTTTCTAAAAATAAAAATTCAAAAATGATTTCATTCATTTGTGAATAAGTCCTGAAAGTTTCATTAAAATCCAAAAATTATTCGATTCTTGCAAAAATTTTCAAATCAATGTGTTTTTCACCTGAAAATATCGCTAAAACTTTAATCGTAAATATTACGTTATCCACTGACGCAAAAAAGAACAAGATTTTTAACCAAAACGTGTAAGAAAAGATTAAAAAATTAATAAAATAAAAATATACTTATATACTATATAAACATTTTGATGATAAGCTTTTATAAAGTCTGGGATTTTTCATCATGTTATGCTGTATTTTCAGTAAAAAAGTGGAGGTACCTACACTGATGTGTGAGACGACAGTCTGTTTAATACTTGAACACAACCTTCATGCTTGAATATTGTGGTTAGGGATGAAACAGATTGTTTCCTCCAATTTTGATCTGAGTGTCGTATCAAACAACGTATTTTCATTCATATATATATATATATATATATATTACCAGCAGGTAACTATATATGCTGATGATAATAATAATAATAATAATAATATTTTTTTACGAGCAGGTAACTATATATAATAATAATAATAATAATAATAATAATAATAATAATATAAGTCTTTTTACAAACGATGCCTGTTTTGAAAACGTTTTTACTAGTAAACGCAGTCAGAGTGAATGGAATACAAATAGAACGTGAGTATCATAATAACGATCGTGCTCGTTTTGAAATTTTCCGTTAGTTTATTAAGTAGAATGGCCAAATAATCAACCAGGTTAACATATATTTTATGAAACTCTCCTGTCTTTTTATTAATTTCCCCGTTGTGTGATATTAGTAGTTTGCATATGTAATAAGACCTTAATGTCAACGAACATCTTAAGATGTACAATCTCAAAAACTCTTCACAATCCATCGACTTTCAACCCTTACAGCGCATGAAGAAAATTACATATGCAAATTTATATTTTGCTATATTTTTATACTTGTAAGCAATTTTTAATCATTAGTTAAGGAAGGCAGACATACTATCAAAATACTGATAAACCTTGTCAAACATACTTTTATTTTCATTTGTTTTCTTTTCATAAATAGCGTTTTTCTCGAAGCGTGAAAACAATTGGTAGAGTTATGGCAATCATTTTGTTTGTTAATAATAATAATAATAATAATAATAATAATAACAACGAAAAATATGGTGAGCTAGTCCAGAAGAGTTTAAACGAATTGTCAATCCGAAGGTAAAAGGAAACAATACAGCTATTATAAAACAATTAAAACTATTTGAAAGAGTATTGCAATTTTGAGAACATTGTCATTTGAACGCCATTGAGATCAAAACTCATTACAAGGGCTTGATAATTCAGTATGAACAAATCTCTCTAAAAATACCAATGACGTTTGTTTTGTAACCAATAAAACAAGTCAAAGTACGTTTTCTCAATATTTTTTGACGTAGAAAGTATGTCACGCGAAATGTTTATACATATTTCAGAGTGTAGAGCAAATAAACCGAAATTATAAAATATTTTTTATAAAAAAAATATATCATTTAAAGTTGTGAATCATTGAAATTATTTGCTTTATTAAAAATAGATTACATTACGATTTACTTTATTAAAATAATAAAAGCAAAAAACTGCTTCATTTTGTTTTGCATTTTTCGATTTACTGTATTATAAAATAATAAAAAAAGTGTGTTTTATTGAATTAGTTTTTATATTTCAATTTACTTTATTAACAAATAAATTTATTTTCGATTTACTTTATTAAAAATAATTAAAAACAAAAAACTGTTTCATATTTTACATAAGTGAACTTATTTTCAGAATAGCGCGATATAATTATGTTGCTGACAGAAAAGCTGATACTGTAAAACAAATATAAAGAAAATTTTCAAGGAATTGGGTGATTAAAACGTTGGTCTCAGATAAGGCGCCAGAAATTTGCGAGGAAAGTTTGTGTTTGTGGATAAAACCTATTGGATACGTCCCGTATAAAACGCCACCCTACCACACACAATCAAATGGAATCGCAGAAAGTTTGGTGCAGACTGTGAAAATGAAACGAAAAGCAATTTTCCCCATCTAATGATTATATAGATAGCTAATTACTACGATTACTTTTAAGCTATTGGACAATATTCTTCTCTTGCTGATAGATTTTTTTTTACTCCTGTGGCAGTGGAGACTTCAGGGGTTATTGGCCATCGTTCAAAGGTGTTCCTTCGGAGGATTGGCGCGATGGTGTCTCGATTATGGGACAAACCTCACGAAACGGAATGGCTTTCACTGGTCATGGTTCGAGGTAATGATTTCTCCATCAATGGGGCTGGTAGTGGATAGAAAAAAATGTTTATAGTTACTTTGTTCAAACTTTTTTCAGTAAATAAATTTCTCTATATTTAATTTTAAAATTAAAAAACAAATTCAATACATGTTGGCAGGCTACAAAATCTTTAACAGTAAAGGTTAGATAGATTAGAGCGCCCATAACAATGTCCTTTTCAACAAGTGAAAGCGTATGGTGTGAAAAAGACAAAGAATCTAATCGAGAGAAGGTGAACTTTGTAGTATAGAAAGGATACAACACAGCAATATTAACAAGATATTGACAAAACGTACTGGCCCATACGGATCGATTCAGAACAAGAATGGAACCCGAGAATATAGAAATGAACGAAGAATCTGAAGGTGAAGAACAGGAAGGGGGGCTAATGAATCCCATCTATGGAGGATCAGTCAGTAAGTTATGTGCCATGCATGATACACGCTTAGGCGATCATGTATGTTTCGATACATGACTGACGATGCAGATTTTTTCCCCGCGGTAGGTTGCCATTTCTTTCTGCGGTAGATCATTTGCCATCCAAGATTATAGAAGCAGGTCTGTTGTGCTATTTACCCATAGCTGGGGGGAAAAAGAGGATTTCTATCTTTCCCAAGAGTATTAGCACGTAAGTGAATGTAATGGATTCTACTGGAATTCGATGAGAAATAATCAAGATACACACCAAGAAAGACAATTTAGATTCCCAAGAATAATTAGAAGTCAAAGATCAATGAAAGGCATAAGGCTATTTCGGTTCAGTATTGTATGTAAATGAGATAAGGCCATAAAATCAGTATGCCACAGCGAATACCAGTCGAACTGCTATCTGTTGACCTGACAACGTCTATTCCAGAGAGTATTCTAGTTTATAATATTTCTCTTACCATCATCTCAACCGAATTTGGCATTTTGCAACGTATGATAATTTCGCATAGAGTTTAACATAGCAAACGTATTTAAACATTTATACTTTGAAAAGACAGGAAATTTGTTATTGAAATATTGTTTTTCAACTAAGATTAATGAAATCTTTACATGACGAAAATCATGTTATGAAATGTTCTAATTTAATTTTTTAAAGCATTTATGTTTTTCTTAAACTTTCCTTTGTAAACTTTTATATTTTTGCTTTGGGAACCGACAGTCAATATTGATTTAGTTTTGATATAAGACACCGAAAACATTTAAATTCTTATTAAATAAGTTTCGGTGATTTGCTTTATTAACATATTAGATATTCTGATTAAATTATAAGAAAATACATTAAAGAAAAAAAGAATTATTAGTCAAATTTCAGAATTCAATGACGTATTTAAATAGTCATTCATTTCCCGTGTGCTGAATTTCGTTAACGAAGTCGGTGCTGTTTTAATGTTACCATATTTGTTTGTATTTTTCTCCAAACATTCTGATCGATTTTTAACAACCGTTTTTTTATGCGAACATGAGGAGAAGTCAAATGTGTTAATCTTTGCATACTAACTCTTGCCTCAGCAGATTTTTGAATTTTTAAAGAAACTTATTACATTTCATAAAACAAAATGACTAAAACAGAAATCATTTTCAAAAGTACTTTGAATAAAGTCCCTCAACCCGCATTCGTGGCATTACTTAATAATTCTTCTTTACAATAGTTTTTTTTTTCTACCATGCCCCTTCAATATATTGGCGATCAAGGCCCTTCACAACTACCAGAGCTATCTAACATCCCTTTACCATCTCTCTGAGTCCGTGTTCCACCGTTTATTTACGCAATTTCGTTTGGTATGCTATTTTTTTTATCTGATTCTCTTACCTTCAGTATATCCTGTGAGTGTCAAATTCTCCAAGCCGACTTTCCTAATTATGTGGATGCAAGAATGCCTAGAGGCTGGAAATGAGATTTCGGAGAGCAGAGTTCGAATTTCAGTCGAGTTTGTTGCATTCACTTATGCGTAAATACCACTTCTCTTCTCCTCCATCTATGGGTTAAATGTGAGGACTTGTATATGGAAAAATAATTGTTACTTCCAAAAGCTTTTTACGCCCTATTTGCTTTCAAAAAGCAGAATTATACTTAAAATTAAAAATAGGTTTCTGCTTTATATACCACACAAACGGTTGATAAGCCATAAAAAAAAAAAAACAAATCAATGAAATAATCTATCACAATTCTGAATCCCAGAAATTTCAACTATTTTTTTCTGATAATTAATAAGAAGTGTCGTTTTACCTTCCAATTTCTTTACATTTTCCTTGTGGCTCATATATTCTGTTCATTGTATTCTCAGTATCTTTCTGTAGAACAAAATAACAGTTTTTCCTGTTTTTTTAAATGTATAATCTTTTAAATACGCTTAATATGTTAGACTCTATGCAAAATTATCATACAATACAAAATTTCAAAGAGGTTATGATGATGGAAAAAGGATTATTATAAAGTTGAGGACTCTCTAGAATAGACGTTGTCAGGTCAGCAGATAATAACTCGACTTGCATTCGCTGTGGCGTTCTGCTTTTACAGCAGTATCTCATTTGCATACAATTCTGCACCTCTCTGAACTGAAATAGTCTTATGCCATTCGTTGACTTCTAATTATTCTTAGGAATCTAAATTGCATTTCTTAGGGTGTATCTTGATTTCTTCTCAAAGGGGACCTAAGCATGACTTCATTTCCTCTTCCTACTCCACGTCAGATTTCTGACCATTATCCTCCATAGATTATTCAGTTTCACAACGGAATTCCTTAGTCTCCTCCACCATTTCATGTTCTTCACCTTCAGATTCTTCGTCCATTTCAATATTCTCGAGTTCTATTCTTCTATCTCAAGTTTCCATTTTATCGGATTTTTTAATCATTTCACCCCATGCAAGGCTATAAAGCCACTAAGATACAATGAGTTACTGCGAAGGAAATAAAATAAGAAAACGTTAGTGAGGAGAGATGACAATAAAAGGACAGAATTTACAAATACAGAAGATGGCGATTGACGTTGCATTTAATTTTTTGAAAATTGTTGTTGATAGGAAATCAAGAAACAGGAAGTGTTACATAGGCGGAAAAAGAAACTATTTGAAGAATTTACCGTTACATTTAACTATTTTAGCAGTAAAATGATGAGGCATAACCGCCAATCTACTGCTATATATATAATCCTGAGGTTTCGGTACTAAAGAGGAAAGTTACGAAGATACGTTACGAAGTTACGCCGGTGGAAGGTTGATCTAACTAACGCCTTTATCCACTGTGCCATGTGTCCTTGAGGAAAAAGGCGTTAGTTAGATCCAGTGACAGGCCCTAAAGAGTGTGAGTTTAATACCCGGTTAAGGCAATGGAGAACTTGGAGAGGGGAATTAACAGGAGATAACTGACAACTGACATCCAATAAAAGCTGGCACGTGGAACTAGAACAGTCTACCCCAGTGAGCGAAATAAAGGGTTCAGTTTGACATTCCAAACACCTGAAGAAGGCCGGAGCGTACAACGGCCGAAACGTTGTAATAAATATGGCGACAAAGATGAGGACAATAGTCCGAATAATGTAAATAGTGATCTCACAAGGCATGAGATTTTTACTTCATACATTATAAAGGCTTCCTTGTGTCACACTTAGTTTCTTTTATTATTATATACCTTGAGATATATGTATATATGTATGTATATATGAAACCGTTAACGGACTTTTCTAAGAAAAGCGTAATCAGCGAGTTGAAAAATAGGTGTTGTAAACTTAATTGTAAAGAAATGACGAATAAATCAAATCTTTTCTATGAAAGCAGCCAAGCGCAAAATACAAAGTCCGTTGAAATGTTTTAGTTTAAATACTTTTTTAAAAAGCTTCTTTTATTTTCACTCTTTTTATGGAAGTGACAAAATTTATTTCACTTTAAGTCGACAATTTATTGCTCGTAGATTTCTTTTTCCTGTTTTATTTGCTCCTGTACTTGGATCGAAAGAAACTCTTTTCAGAGTTAGAAAATTAGAAAACTCAACATCAATGATCAGTATTTTCCTACAACAATTTTTAGATTCTTTAGTAACAAATAAAAATTTCTAACCAATATCTTATATGCTACAACGGAATCACCTACGAGCGTTCATTTTTGAAAATTTTCTAAGTTTAGCTGAGAATCATACAAAGCTACACAGTTGTTCCTAAATTCGAGATTATTATTATTTGATTTTCTTTCATATTGGTAGTATAAAAAAGTGTACTTCATCTGATAAAAAATCAAAAATAATTACTACTATTTTATTTGCAAAGATAGTATAGTATTTTCCCATTGATTTCTACCAAATACTTTTTTTATTATCACAGTATGGAATATCTTTTAACATCAGGAAAAGGCAGCTGAAGTTCCTGGAACACATAATGAGAAAGGAGGGCCTGGAGAATCTGATACTCACGGGTGAAACAGAGACAAGGGAAAACAACGCATGACATTCCTGGTGGATTTAAGTAAGTGAATGGCAGAACGTGGTCTAGGGGAGGTGGCAGAGGGAAAGAACAAGGGATAGAAGGAGGTGGAGAGTCGTGATCGCCTACGTCCTGAAAGGACACGGCACATAGAAAGAAAAACAATATAATAATGGACTCTCCCGTCAGTTTCGACGTATGAGGATCTGACAGCTTATGAAATTTTGTGTGATAATCTTAAGTGGCATTTAAGAGCCGTTAATGATTTACAAAGGAGGCCACATATGGAGCAAGTGTGAGGATTGTGAGATGAGATCACTGTTAGATTGGGTGACCTTTTAGATCTTGCTCTCGCTTCTTGAAGATGATTCAGACAAGCAGATTATATATATATATATATATATATATATATATATATATATATATATATATCACCGCCATGATGTAAATTCCCTGCACCTTTTCTATCAGTTCTTTTTAAAGATAACTTCAACTCTATACTCCAAACGCTTCCTCTTGAACTCTGTAATTGTATTCATTAACTGAATCTTGCCTCTTTACATTCAGAATTAAGTGTCATCTTTCCTGCATAGCTCAAAGAAGTTCATTTCTTGCCTTTT
The DNA here is from genome assembly GCA_903632075.3 of Acanthosepion pharaonis. Taxonomy (NCBI): domain Eukaryota; kingdom Metazoa; phylum Mollusca; class Cephalopoda; order Sepiida; family Sepiidae; genus Acanthosepion; species Acanthosepion pharaonis. The sequence goes on along the minus strand of CAHIKZ030002684.1, from coordinate 176,229 downwards.
CTTCTGCTAATACGACTCCACACAGTAACCCTCTAACTTGAGTGGCTTTTAAGCCTTGTATTGGGTGAACCTTAGGAAAAAAAAAATGTATATATTTTCATGGTAATTGTTGCGAGGCGCTTTCCTCCTTCGTACCTAGATTTCATGTATTTAAGCGCAGTACTAGATTAACGGCATTGCATTATTTTGCCGTTGAATCTGCTGAGCGCAACCGCAAATCCTCTGCTAAACGTTTCTTCTCTCGTACATCACACTTTTGGAACTTTCTTTCGTCTTTTGTCTTTCTTATCAACTTTGATCTTCAAAAATGTAAATGCAATGTCAAGTGTTATGTTCTGTCTTCTTACTTCATGTACTTTTACTTTTCTCTTTCCTTGTTTTCATTTTCTCATGTTCTTCCCCACTTGAGAACCGCTTGCGTCTTATTGTCTTTCTTGCCTTGCTTGGAGTAGTATGATCATAAAATAGAAAAAGAATGCTTGAAAAGGAATTCCATATTCCACTGATATGAATTAGGAGTCAATGAACCAAGGTAGAGTGACAATTGAATGACTCTGCGTCTAGAATAAGTTTTAAAACTTTTCTCACCCCGAGAGTGTTCTTTATATTTTAAGATATTGGGAAAAAACTAGCAAAGACAGGATTTTTGTTCCTCATTAGTTTTCATTTGAGAACCTAACACAACGCATCGTCAGTCTTTTCTCGCAGAACGCCAACTGTGTTTTCCATGTCAAGAGAATAGGAAAAAGTCAATGGTTATCACAAAATGCGAAACCAGTGTCAAAAGCTGAACACCATCTACATCTAATTGTACATGAAATGTAACGTTCATCACGAACTATTGGAACATAGAAGGTCCATCATTACAGTGGTCGATTCTAAGCAGCTTGATCGAGGAAAAGAAGAATTTTGTTGAAGGTGTGCGACTTTAGTAGACAGAAAATGTATCATTCTCCAGCATAACAAGGCAAGGGCTTAATCTGGAAAACAAATCCAGAAATATAAGATCCTTCCAATAACAGGTTATTCTATGTCGTCTATATTCTCCCGATGGAACCAGTTACCGTTTTCCATTTGTTTCTAGCATTTATTTTTTAAGTAGCAGCAAATTCTTAAACAAAAATCAAGTCGAAAACAATCTATCAAATATTTTTTTTCGGAGAATAACCCAGATTTCTTTAGAACGGGAGATCAAGAAGATTAAATATTCGATAAATGTATTTAAATGAATTTAAAGAAAATTACTTTTCAGAGCTTTTCTCTTGACAGGTATTTACTTTTCGAACAGCCTAATATAAAAATCAATGATTAAAGCAGGCTTATAAATGTGTTGGTGCTTTTCTAAGCGTATCTTCGACGTGGCACATGGACGAAAATATGGAGCAAACACACTATTCAGTCGTAATTGATCTAACGTTACAAGCTTGCTAACCATTACACAACATCGAATTGCGCCTGCGACTTGCTAAGCGTAGCTTAGATATGACACAAGGCCGAAAGTACTGGAGCACCCAGCTATGATCAAACTCACTATTCAATCGTAATTGATCTAACGTGACAAGCTTGCTAACTATTACATCGCGTCGAAGTGTTCGGCGATTTACTAAGCATAGCTTAAATGTGGCACATTGCTGATAGAATGGAACACCACTCAAGTCGACTTATACATGAGTGCTTTGTAGGGCAAACATATGACTAGACCCGTGCTTGTTTTTCTGCGCCACTTGCTTCTCGGCTGAAAATAGTTGAATAATGGCGATTTCTTTACTTTCAGAGATTTAAGTCGATGTGGCCAATATAATGAATTCAAATGAATTCAAATCAGATCATTCAAAGGCAAATTTTCGGCCTGAGTTCGGATCAGTTTTCTTGTTCATCTCGCTAAATCATTGTTCTTTAATTTAATCTATTTTTACTTTTATAGATTTTATTTTATTTTTTACTTTTATACGTTTTGTTTATCTACCGGATTAGGATTTCAACAATTCTTCCAATCCAATACTTTCCCGGAAGATGGTATCTGGACAATTTTAAGCGAGGAATGTAATACTTAGAAACCGCTTGTTTATGTTAATGTTTCCTTTTCATTTTCACAGGTTACTGGTGAAAAAGTAAAAGGAAACTTAAATAAACCTGCGCATTTTTCAGATTTCTCCTGTTTTTAAATATATGACTAAACAAAAGATTGATAGATATAAATATATATATATAGAGAGAAAAAGTGCGAGGAGATATTTATATAGATATATACGTATTTGTGAATGTGTCAGTTTAAATAATTCAACAGAAAATGAATTTTTAATTGGAGACAGCATTGTGGTGTTTTTTTTATTCACAGTTGTTTTCGCTATTTTCTTTTTTTCTAACTTAAAATCCCTATCCGATTTTCTGGTAAATATATCTGCATATTCGGAAGATCTATCAAAGAATATTTCGACGAGTAGTCGGATATATGAAAATGTAGACGACACCTGAAACAACTGAAAATTCTAATCCCGAAATATGTTATGCAATGACAAAAAAAAAATAACTCAAAGCTTTGGAAATCTTAAATTGCGCATACTACCACTAGTACGAAGCCATCTAAATGCGTTATTATTTAAGTATGAAAAAACAATAAAATGAAAGCAGGAATAAAAACTTTGTTTGTCTGAGAGCAATACCAGGCCAAGTCGCAACTTGAAACAAAACTTATAGATTATAGAGTGAGTACTCATAGTCAAATTCATACTGGGATTTTTCCTAGGCCGTTTTTCACCTGTTGGTTTTCATCTGCCTCAGTCCCGGTCTGTCAGAATGCTAAGTTCGATTATCCGAACTTGCTTTAGTGTGTCAACCCTAATTCTTTGTTTGTGAACTTTTTTCATATATTACCGTTGCTTTGCCTTATTACTGTTAATTTGCCTTGCTTTATTTTTTCCTTGTTCTTTGCTTTTCTTTGTAATTGCTTATTTTAGAATTTGTCAATCTGTTGTGTTGGACAGTTCTGTTACTTATTTTTCTATTTCCTCATGGCTAAGCACTTCACATAGGTAATTAACTAAGACACTTACTCAGACGGCACATTATCCTCGCATTACATGGTCCTATTTGCAGTACCTTATATCTAAGAGGAATTCCGAGAAAACTGGTCAGTTTCTGAAATATCATTTTAAAAATTGCGATTGAGAAACTTGTGCTTTTGACTCAAGTATTCTTCCATTAGTTGTTTCGATCACAAATCTACATGCTACTTTGGGGGAAAAAAAAGCAATAGCTGAACTTTTTTGTTGTGGCAACACACTAGTAGCTATAAAAACTAGTAACGCTAAAAAGACTAACTCAGATTTCTGTCTTAATTTCTGTACAGGTAAAGCCCATGCAAAGTTGCGAGGTGTGCGACAAATCTAAGAATGGACAAAACATAGATCCGAGCAGTCATAAAATATCTGTAAAAGAAAGGCATGAAACACAAGAAAATCTATGAGGATATGACACATATATTTGCTGAGGATTCTCCTTCCTATGCAACTCTGAAGATCTAGGCTGTGGAATTCAAGTGGAACAGTGGCAGCAAAGAAAATGACTCTCGGTCAGGTCGTCCTAAAACCTCAATATCCGATGAAAAAGTTGATGCCATTAGCGTATGGTTTTGAATGACAGACATCTTACTGTCCAGCAGATGGTTAAATGCATAGAAACTATTTCTGGCTTGGTTTATACTCTTTTAACTGAGATTTTTGGGATGAGCAAGCTGTCTGCAAGATGGGTCCAAGAATGCTGACACCAGGCTGAACCTGAGAATTTCCACTGCAGATTATTAAATCAAGATGAAATCTGAGTTCACCAATTCAAAGTTGATCCAAAGATTCAAAACAGTGGGAAACTTGTTGGTAAGTTGATGGCTTCTGTTTTTTTTTTTTTTTGTATTCCGCAGGCGTAACCATGAGAGATTACCTGAAAAAGTCAAAAAAAGCAAAAAAAAAAAAAAAAAAAAAAGTATTAATGGACATTTCTATGCATCAGAATTAAGACAACTGAAGGCAGCAATCAAGTTGAAACGCAAAGGGAAGCCGATGGTGGGTGTGCCCTTGCTCCAGGATAACGCACCCATCCACACTGTTCAGGTTGCAGCAGCTGAATTAGCCAACTGTGGCTGTTGAGTTGCTATCCGTCCCCCTTACACACCAGTCTTAACTCTATCTGACTTCTTCCTGTTACCTAAACTCAAATCTTACCAGCTTAAGCATCGCTGGGCCAAGTACATTGATATCAAGGGGGGCATATTAAAATAATAGTAAAAACTGTCTTGTTTTTCCAATTCATTCTGTATGGGGCTTAGAACGACCCTCGTAAGCCTGTAACAAGTTCTTAATATATTATTAGCAATCTGGTACCCATGTGTTACCAAGGAAAACATGACAGACTGACTTAAATGCTTCCCATTCTATCAGTTCATTTTCGGTATGAAGCTTCTCAAATGCCATATTTATCAGCATTTTTGGATCAGAGGTCCGACAAAGGTTCCCTCCCTGGGCTTAGCAGAACTGAGAGGTGGGAATAAAGTGCATAGGTGTTGTAGGCCAGTACCATGTTTGTCCAAGGTCTTCATAAACAAAGGTCTTCATTAGAACACGTTCGATATGAAGAGGAGAAACAATCACTTTGTTCATGCTCATCATACGATTTTCGTTGACACTATTTCACCAGGAGACACCTCGTCCTTTTGCTTGTAGTGCTTTAACACAGCGCGACTGTCCCAGAGACAGAGAATGCAATATTACTTCATGAAGCCTGTTTGCATAGTCATAAGGAGCCCAATGACATTGAGGTCCCCGCAGAGACTCTACTGGTAGTGGTTATACTGCCAAAAAGAGCTCGATATTGTCATAAGACTCTTTCAGATAGACTGAATGGTCAATGGCAATGCTGGGATATTTATTCCTCTTGTGCGGGAGCACAGCCTTCAAACTTTGCTTGGAAGAGTGTATGAAAATACGCCAATCTGAGGCATTGTTTTGGAAAACAAAGAAGGTGAACAAGTCAAAGATATATGTGCAGTAGCCATTTTTCCCTGTTTTGAAACTAGTGTTCCTTACATCTGCCTGGACAGGATTTCACTGCTTAAGCCGGGATGCCAGGATCTCTGATTGCTGTTAAGATAGGTACAAATAACGGTCAAGATCATTCAAGTCTTTCTGGGTGATCCAGTGAGTAACACTTGCTCCTAAATAAACAGACATTTTCTTCAGAAGAGACTGACTTGGCAGCATTTTCCTCTGAAGGTAATTCTTTATATGATGAAGAATTAAGATCTGTATGTACTGGAGGTATAGAGACAGGGAGATCATCTGAGTGGGGAACAGGTATCATAGTTTGGGGAAGGTTTAGATTATAATTTTTTTCGAAGAACCAATGAAGCCAGTTTCTTTGTTAGATAAAAATAACAATCATCACTATCGATTTGTGGCTCTCTTCTCTAACTTTACAGGTTAAAATAATAAAAAAGTAAGCAGTTCTCACGAGGATGCTGCAATTGTTCAGTGCTGTGCAACTGTTTTGAAATCCTCGCACATGTAACAGAATGAATTTGCCTGATAGATGCATCCGCGAAATTTTGAAATGCCTGAATCCATTGTAGAAATCTGGAAAACAAAATAAACATGGATCATATATATGGTTACATCTATGCATACCAGGCATTCGAATTTGAATATGATTTGATTTCGACACAATGAAACTTGACCAGATTGGGCAAGCGTACGCCACTATTGTTCTTTTTTTAAAGGACAATTCCTATAATTTTGAATTAAATACTAAAGTTAAATTTGAATTAAAAACACTGTCCTATATAGGACACACATCATCAGACATCTCAATACATTTTCCTCATTGCCTTTTATTATTTTAACCTGATGAATCCAAAGTGAGAATATCCTTTATTTATTTGTGTGTGTGAGCGCGTGCATACTTTTAATTCGACATTACTTCTTATTACTGTATATGTTATTTTTACACGTGTTTAGATTGGTTTTTACTTTCTTAAACTGACATTACTATCAACCGTCCTAGACTGAGTAATCCGACTAAAGCAGAATATGCCTTGCGACTGAAATTGAACCCGTATTATTTTCTTCCATCTGAGAAACCAGTCCTAAAACCGTAGAGTGCCGTTACCAACAAGGCCAAATTTCATGAATGTTATCTGAATCGATATAAACCTGTAGGTGGCCGAAACGTTGTTAGTAACAATACGAGGGCAGTAACTCGTATGTAAATAAATAAAAGGAAGAAGTGTAGAGACATAGTCGTCACGTAGTGAAAAAAAAATACAGTAAGAAGAATAAGAAGCCAGACTTGAAGTACATTACTACATAAAAAAGATCTGATAAATATAAAATTAGTATGGATATTAGATTATTTCTGAAACGGCACAATTTGCTTCTTACTAATGTTCAGTTTTTGTGAGTAACTAGTTTCATTTCTCTTCTTATAGAAATAGTGAATACTTATCGTAAATAGTCCAGTTATGGAAAAATCAACAATCGTTACTAAGGTAGTGAACGGCTATCAATGCATGATTTGAACGTGAGTTTTCAACGAAGTACGAATCAACATAAGCGCGCTATTACACTTAATTTAATCAATGTGTAGATGTCAATGTGTCACAATTTTTTATTCAAGCAAGTAATGTGTCGCTACACACAGTGTTTAGATTCTTGTTGGTATATGTTTTCGTAAGTGTTCGCTAGACGTAGTAGCCATACTGACAAATTTCGATCTCCAAAAGAATCTTCAATGAGAACACGAATATAGAAACTGCATTTTGCTGGAAAGTCGTCTTGTCTGATGAGACTCGATTTTTCTGAGGAAGGTAGATGGCAGACTACTTTTACGTTGTTATTCGCTGTGCATAGAGGAAAAGCATTTTCTCTGTGAAAGCAGTTTTATATTCTGCTGTGAAGTATTAGTTTATATAATTCCAGTGTACAATTAATTTGCCCTGTATCAACTAGTATAGTGACATGAAAAACAAGCTACATATCATTATGGCAACAGTGAAATACGCACTTTCACACTGCACAATATGTACAGGGATAACGACTTAGATATGTTGCAATGACATTCAAATTCCCCAGACCTCAATCCCAATAAGTACATAAGATTTCTCTTGGCCCAGAAACTTCGTATGGCATAACATGAACATTTGAACTTGCAGTAGTTAAATAACTGTTACTAGATCTCAAAGGAATGATTTAGATATATTGTAGAGGTCATGATTGATCACCTAAGAGTGGATTTCCAGATACATGGAAAAGTAAGTTGATAGGTAGGTGGTGATCACGTTTTATAAAAGAGGATTGCTCAAATAGAAATGTATTTTAGAATTCAATTTTAAAAGTATTAACGTCTGTAGTTTATTTTTTTATTCTATTTGTTTGTTTTTTACCTATAAACTTTTAAAACACTTTACTCTACACTCAACCCCATCACTTGATAATACACCAGAAGTGTTGAAACAAAATATCTATTTTTGTAGTGATTTTATAACATATTTCATATTTATGTAATAATTTTCGAATAAATTATATTTGCTCTCCTCTATATTTTAAGAATAGCAATTTTGGATATTGGAATTTATTCCGTATACACCAATCCTATAATTGTGTATATATATATATATATATATATATATATATATATATATATATATATATATGATACTCACATGACGGATAGCGGGAAAGAGACTGGGGAAATCAACGCGTGACATACTTGGTCGGTTTGAGTAAGTGGATAGCGGAACAGGATCTGGCAGAAATAACAAAAAGACAAAACTTATTAAGAGCTAAAAGGGAAAGAAGGAAAGGGAGGGCTATGATCACCTACGTCCTGAAAGGACACGGCATATAAAAGAAGAAAATATCTATAGATAAAAAGTACTCGATATCAGGGATAGAACGCATGTAAACAGTAAAGTGGACAGTGAAGTCAACACCTACTGGCGACAGTCTACTGTACTGAAAAGTGGAAAATGTTTTCTTCTGGTAAGTTTAATTCTTTAGGCTTTCATCGGACTAATTTTATTATGTTGGTGCGATTACGCATGCGCACGAAAGAGGGATGATGGGATATTTTTTTTAATCCTGCCGATTTCATTCAGATTCTTTTTCTTTCCATCACTTTTGTTAGTAAATAACACACACTGTGATAATAAACATTCTGCCATGGTGAAATGTTTTTAGAACTGGATATCCTACCAGGATTCCACATTGGCAGCCACAACTTTAACAGCATAAACTATGCAGATGACCCATTGCTGATAGGCAGGGAAATGAAACTACAAAAAATCGTACAGAAGGTAGAGAGGGAGAGCGCGTAGAAGGATCTAAGAATAAACTACAAGAAGACAACGTATGGTCATCAGCAAAAAGAAAAATGCAATTTACAGGTCGTGGTCGCTAAAATCAATCAGGAAGTATTATCTGGGAAGAGTTCTGATAGAGGACAGAAAGTGCTACATTGATATCCGAAGGCGTGTTAGGATGTCCAAAAACACATTCCAAATCTTAAACAGAGTATTGCGAGACAGGAAATGTTTCGTTGGAAACAAAGAAAAGAGTACTGAATTTCTACGTGATGTCTGTCTTCCTCTATGACAGCGAATGCTGAACAATCTCTTCAAAGATGAAGAAACACGAAGCAAAGGAATTGTAGGCCGACAGATCGATGCTCAGGACACATGCGACGAACATGTGAGCAACGATGAGGTTTTGGAGTGAATGCAAACAATGAGGAAACTTATACTTAACATCAGGAAAAAGCAGTTGAAATTTCTTGGACCAGTAATGAAAAGGAGGGCTTGGAAAATCTGATACTCACATGACGGATAGCAGGAAAGAGACTGGGGAAATCAACGCGTGACATACTTGGTCGGTTTGAGTAAGTGGATAGCGGAACAGGATCTGGCAGAAATAACAAAAAGACAAAACTTATTAAGAGCTAAAAGGGAAAGAAGGAACGGGAGGGCTATGATCACCTACGTCCTGAAAGGACACGGCATATAAAAGAAGAAAATATCTATAGATAAAAAGTACTCGATATCAGGGATAGAACGCATGTAAATAGTAAAGTGGACAGTGAAGTCAACACCTACTGGCGACAGTCTGTGTTATGCTCAATCGTAATCTTCAAGCCATTTCTGTTGTGTTTTGGCTCAACTATGTGTATATGCTCGTTAATGGCGGAATATCTTTTCTCTGTAAAATTTTCATGCTAAAATATGGTATTCAGTGTATACAACTGGAGATTCAAAGTATGGTTGGGGCGCCTAATGCATCTTATCCGCAGCGATATAGTGTGTATATATATATATATATATATATATATATATATATATATATATATAGTTTTAAGTTATGCTATATTTATGGGATAAAGTGATCAATATCAGAGATAGAGCGTGTGTAAATATAAAAGTGAACATTGAAGTCAACTCTCAGAGACTACGGGCTGTTTCATGCTAAACGCAATTATCAGGCATGATGATTGCATTTCGCATGAAACACCATGTCCTGTGTGAGTGTTGACTTCAGTATTTACATATATATATATATATATATATATATATATATATATATATATATATATATATATATACATAAAGTAGTAAAAATGAATGAAACCAGAATACTGTAATCGAATTGAAATTCTAGGTATAATCTCCCTACAATCTATTTTTAAAAGCGGAATGTCGACGGCTAATGTTATTTTCGTACAACAGCACATTTTCTGAGAAAGCTCAGAGTTGGAAAATCACGACGTTCTGTGTTCCTTCAATATGGCGATCTTCTAAGCGTAGCTTAGATGTGGCATAAGTCCGACAGTATGATCGAGTAATTGATCTAGCGAGACAAGCTTTCTAACCATTACACCATGTCGGAGGGCCCACCGTGTTCACTTAATATGACAACGGAATAAATTAATAAAATCACGCAAGGGAAAAAAAAACGTCCATAACACCGTTATGCACGTGCATTGCATATAAAATGATAATATAATACAAACGGTAGTTCATGGCACGTGGAACTAAAACAGTCTACTCCAGTGAGCGAAATAAAGGGTTCAATTCGACATTACAACCACCTGAAGAAGGCCGGAGCGTACAACGGCCGAAACGTTGTAATAAATATGTCGACAAAGATGAGGACAATAGTCCGAATAATGTAAATAGTGTATATAATACGTCATCTCAGAAATATAGACAGATACTGAAGAAAGCCGGAACGTACAACGGCCGAAACATTGTAATAAATATGGCGATTAAGATGAAGACAATAGCCTGAAAAATGTAAATAGTGTACATAATACCTTATCTCAGAAATATTTAGATACTGAAGAAGGCCGGAGCGTACAACGGCCGAAACGTTGTAATAAATATGGCGGCATAGATGAGGACAATAGTCCGAAAAATGTAAATAGTGTACATAATTAACTCATCTCAGAAATATAGACAGATACTAATAAGCCTTAGCAAAAAATTCTGATATAATTAATTAAAAATTAATGCAATGAAACAAGAACACTTTATAATTCCTATTCTTTGTTAACATCAATTGGCAATCAAAAAATTAAACATTAATCATTGCCGATGGCGGACCGAAACAGCAATATTGCCCATCAATTCTATATTTAAAAAAATACTTTCGCCTGAGAACTTCTCCGGATTACAGATTTCTGTTAATGTTCTTCTTAAATGAAAAGAACATAAAAGTGAATAATATCTATCATTACTTGTGAATCGGTTTATTGGTGAGAAAATAACCATAAACGCATTTACACAATTCCAACAAACACGTGAGTACTTTTATGAAGTAAAGAAATCTAACAGTGTATCAATATCCCTTTTAAAAAAAATGGCATTTCCCTTCAAGCCATAAGCTGTACACAGATTTACTTTCTTTATTTCATTCGTGAATTACTGTAACTTCCCACTGCATTCTCTATCGTTTGGAAATTAGAGTTGTTTTCTTCCTAGACCGATTGTTATCCGAGGCGAGAGAGACCAGCCTTTCTGCTATTTAACCAATGGATACCAAACCAGAACATTAAACTGAAAACACGTGTCATGATCTTAAATAATCCCGTCTGATCGAGACTTCCATATGGATTTCAGACATACCGCCAAACCCGTTCAAAAATATCTAAACTCTCAGCTGTATACAAACGCTTTTCAAAAATGGCTTTGGGCAAGTTAAGCCTGAAGATTTCGGTGGAGACCATACATCTTCAGGTATTATGAAATGGCCCTACATAATCACAATCAAAGATCTGTACCAAATAATAGAAACCACATCTCTTGAGGATTTTCAAAAACAGCAAAGAGGAAAGTGGGGATCATATGAAACCCGAAGAGAAAATAAAGATATAATCAAATAAAAGGTTAGGAAGGAAACCCTGCTGAATAGTAGAAAGATCGATAACAGATGCTGGACTTGAGAAACCTATTTTCCTGAGATATTGCCGAATGCTTCCTTATGAGGAAACAGTTCAAATTATCATTACAATTAAGAGTTATTTGGATTCAAATCTTTCCAAAGGGCATACGTGCGGAATGAATTCGCCAAAATGATTGCAATTTCCGCGTTTATAACTTTTACGCTCTCCTTACGTTCACTTTCTCTAAATTACTTCACTTTTTCTATATGTGGTGTCCTTTCAGCTTGGGGCGATCATGGTTCACCATAAATTCCAATCCCTCATAGCATCTACCCCGCATCCTTTATTCAACAATCTCATCAAACAAGCTTCCTTTCTCAGCTCCTTTTACTTTCAATATACCCTCTGAGTGTCAAATTTTCCAAGCTCTCGTCCTCATTACGTGTCTAAGAAATTTCACCCTCTTTTTGACTCTGTGTATAAGTGTATTTTTGTCTCCATTTCCTTTAAGACTTCTTAAATCTTTCGTTCATGTTATTCTCAGCATTCTTCTGTAGAATTACATTTCTGTGGACTCCAGTTTTCTCTTAATCTGTGAGGAGATTTTCCATTATTCAGTGACATATTAAAGAATGAATATTACACGAAAATTCAGCACTCTTGTCTTTGCTTCTATTGAAATCTTCTTTTCTTAATACTTTGCTTTGCTTTTGGAAGGCATTTTGCTATTCCTATGCACCTTCGAATTTCAGTGTCGCATTTTGCATTCTCTGTTAAAACACTTCGTAGTTTCAAATTCATAATGAAAGAAATATTAGATAATGAAAATAAATTAAAGATAGACGTATTAATTCGATCGCAGAGGATTCAAGCACAAATTTCAATCCTAAAAATGTGTTGCATTGCACCTACAAAAAAGAAAATAAAGAACAAAAATCACACACAAAAAAGACCCAAACACATGTGCAGATTGGTTGGGATTTGCAACGTTTGCTTCCTTATCACTGGCAAATGCTTAGCACAAGAGTTGTTTATTTACTTTAACAGAGAGTAGAGACTTCTCAAATAACGATCTTAAGAGTAGTGAAGATAAGGGTAGTGTTTTGAAATGACATTCATTTAGCGAAATTGGCAAAAAATAGAGGTTTTATCGGCCATTCTGAAAGGAAACAAACGTAATATATACACATATGTCCATAAAGATTTGGGAAAGTCCATATGTGTGTGTGTATATCAAATGTTGTAAATGTTTGAATGTGCGTATTTGTACCTGTAGGAAGGTGTGCATATTTACATACGTATATATATACAAAATTACTGTATACACCTCTAATGTTTGTGTTCCAGCCAGGCATGTGTTTTTTTTGTATAGTACATGAAAAACCATGCCACAGGTTGATCTAATCGTTGTGAGTGTAACGGTGTAGAAAAGTAACTGAAAATGTTAGCATGGATTCAGAAGTACTCGTGATCGAAGTTTTGGGCGAATCTGCTTTGTTCAAATCGTTGATCAATTCAGAGTCTGTGCACTCTTTCAGAAAGTTTAACTAAATCCCGTTCAGAATTGGTATAAATCACAGGTTAACCATTTAGGTGTTTCTGTGCCTTAGCGAGTGTTTACAACATAGGATTAACAGGCCACAATAAAAGACAATATATACTTTTTCTTCAAACAAACTTTAACTCCGTTAATTTTTCGGAAGTTAAAAAAACACGTCATAATTTGAACGAATTCAGAAAGCCAGTCCGGGCCACTGGCGTATTTCATACAGAAAAAGTTAAAATTTTCTTTTCTTTGTGTCGTGCGACGATAGCCTAGGAGTAGGATATCTGACAGATCCAAATCCGTCGGGTTTCGATCCCGGCTTGGGAAGAGTATGAATACATCTATTCTCCCCACCCGGCTATGGGTAAATAACGGGACAGACTGGCTACAATAAACTTATGTGACAACCGGTCTAGGAGAAGGAAAACTCTGAATTTAAAACTGTATGTATCCCTGGCGATGAACATATTATACTATGGAAATGATCTATGGAAAGGATCGTTCGCATTGGCTCGATGAAACACACTACGGTCATTTCCTTGTTCTAGTATATATAATCATTTAACTTCATAACATTGTTCTGGTATATAAAAATTATATATCATTTTCTTCTATAGTGATCAATAAATGTAATATTGAAAATACAAAAATATATTATTTTGCTTAATAAACATATTTTTTTAGCCACCGTGAACATCTATATATGGATGTGGTGTGTGTAAGAAAAAAAACAGTATTTTTTTTTTACTATTACGTTTAAATTTTACTCCATCTTGAATTGAAATCTAAACTTTAATTAAAAAATATTACCCATCTAAAAATAGCTACAAATTAAATTCATATATTAGACTTAAACTGATAAAGATTTTACTTTAAGAGTCATTCACAATATTAATATATTAGAATTTTTTTTCATTTTTTTTAAATATGATATTCGGAATATATTTAATCCCTAATTTAGTTGTGGAGAAGTTGATTTTTAAATAGCTAACTAGCATTAAATCTATTTTCTTTGTGGAGTTTTTTTAAACATTTTTAAACATTTAAATTACTATCAAACGTTAAAATCTGTTTTTATCGAAATTGCGAAAGTTATGTCACCCGTCTCCTTCCTCGAAAAACCCTACATAGATCTCTTATCTCTTTTCTTCCCCCTTTTTTTCTTTTTCCCTTTTTTCTTCTTTCTTCCTTTTCCCATATCATTTCCGTCAATTTGACCGATTAAATAGGTCAATGTCTGATCCTAACCCCCTCCGTCCACCATATTACTTATTGTAATAAAAAGAAATATAAAGATAAATTTGAAACTCTCCCTTCCCTCTCTAAGCTCGACCATATCTCTCACACCATTACTCACCACCCTCTAATTCAACTTATATAAGCTTAATAATGCCCGTCAAAAGTGTAAATTCTAAATTCATTTTTTCGCTTCGTCTTTGAAAGTAAATTCTGAGGATCCAGAGAAAAAGTAAAATTCTCTGGTGAAATAAATGATTAATATGGAGCCTCAAGGTGGTCTGTTTTTCTTTTAAATTATATATGTTGTGTTTGAAATTCGGTATATTTATAGGAGAGAATCCTGAATATTGTAGAACACTTGAATACTTAGAAGCAAAGTGTGGTAGCAGGTATCAAAACTATCAGTTACAAGCTTCAATGCGATCATCAGACGAATACTATATTTCAAAGAAGAACTGAAGTGTGAAACTGAGTTTCCTTCCTATTATCATACTCTCTCTCTCACTATATATATATATATATATATATATATATATATATATATATATATATATATATATATATATAAGAAAAAGAAGAGATGTAGTAAAATCTACAGTTTGTAGGATTTACTTTTTTAAAAGTGCTCAATACAAAGTAGAGCAAAATATTATTATAATATTTTTCTTATAATAGATTATAATAAAAACATTTTACATCGCTACACAAAAAGCTTTCATGTTTCATAAGTAGGATTATACTTACTCAGGCGATGGTAGATAACTTCTGATAAAGATGATTTATTAGGGAAATTTAAAAACAAATCGCTACCCCTTTTCGGAAGTTAAAGTGGGGAGTAGGCTTAATATTTAACTAATAAATCATCTTTATCCGATATTATCTACCATCGCCTCAGGAAGTATAATCATAGTTATGAAACATGAAAGCTTATGCATTACGATGTAAAATGTTTTTATTATAATCTATTATAAGGAATATATATATATATATATATATATATATATATATATATATAATAATTCAGAGAGAGAGAGAGAAGGAATGTGAGATAGATAGATAGATAGATAGATAGATAGATAGATAGATAGATAGATAGATAGATAGATGAGAGGCAGAGGAATCAATTCTTCAATTAGACAGAAATATATCAGATTGTTACATTTTAATTTCATTCGAAGCAAAAAAAAAACATTTCTCACGATTCTTTTCAAAATACTGCTTTCGAAATAAGTAAAAAAGAAAAGAAAGAAATTCTTTAAAACGTCAAATATACACTTCGTTTCACTCTTTCTTGGTCGGTAAAATTGATTTTATTTTACTTTCGTAAATTGTACAAGAATCTCTTTATAAACCACTTAGCGTCAATTAAATGAGGTAAATATTTTACAGAGATTTAAGCGGAAACATTAATTTACCAACGTTTAAAAAAAATCAAAGACAGTGGGGAAATTGAAACGCATTACAAGCAAAGCGTATCAGGTTTTAAGCACGATGAACACATATTGGTCAGCACCTAACAAGAAGGGATATTCAGAAGGAAAACGAATGAAGATAAACTGCAAGTAAACAAGACAATCAAAGACATTGGGAATTTTTAGGTGTAATTACTCGTAAAGAAAAAGTTAATATATATAACTGATAGCATATATATATATATATATATATATATATATATATATATATATATATATATAAAAACATATACGTATGTGTGAGAGATAGAGAGAGTGAGAGAAAAAGAGATTGTGTTTGCGTTACTCTCTTAATCCATCTCTCTTACTTTCTAGCAATTTATTTATCTCAGTCTGTTCATATCTATCTATCTATCTATTTCATTCTATTCATATCTATCTATCTAGCTTTTTTATACTAATGTTCACATAATACATGGCTCAAGAGGCACTCAGATTGTTATGTGTTATTGTATGAGTGTGAGAAAGAAGAATTGAAATTCATGGGACTTTGAAGAAAAGATAACGGTTAACCCTAAGCTTGAAGTGGTGAAGATTATAGTGATTGTGAAAACATCCTGTTGGGAGTCTGATCCACAAAGCAAGACTCTTTTGGAAGAATCTGTCCTATGGAACATACTAATGGAATCCGTAGATAATGAGGATAATTCTTCCTTGTGAATGTGGCTTTGGTCCCCTTTACAAAGGACAGGGCTGGTGGAACGAAGGTATGTCAATAGCGTTAGTTTACAGAAGACACACTACTTTTCGTCCCTGAAAAAGGAATTTTAGGGTGGAAAATAAGGGACGCCTAAACGGTTTTGAACTCTATACGCCATTTTGAACACTATACGCCATTTTTTTTCTGACGCTTGTAAAGATAAAGAGGGACTTCCTGAGGCTGATACATATTGGAGCCGTATAAGGAACCAACCGTTTTTACAACCTTTAGCAAAAGTGGGTATATATGAGTTGCACCTGAGGTCTGCAGTGAATTGAAACGCAAGGCATTTAAGTAGAAGTGCTTCCATCACTTATCATGATAGGTGAAAGTTCAGTGTGTAACGTATCTGGACATGTTGAATATTTACAAGCGAGTCCTTCCTCTATTGAACCACCATGGTTAAGCTCAGAGAATAAATCAGCTGTTAGGTCCTGATCATTCAGATTTTGGGAGGTGCACCTATAAACTGTTGTATCTTCCTACATAGATATTCACAAGAGATCGGAGTATTTTCATAAGGAAGATCATTAATATTGAGTAGAAAATAGCTATGGCCGAGGAGTGAACCCTAAGCAACGACGTCCTATCGGATGGCATTTAAGTTAGCTTCTTCGGAGATTTCTTGATTAGGCCTTCGCCTTGTTCAGGGGTTTGAAAATCCCTCTCTTGTTTGCCCTTTGATCGGTGTTTTCATTTGCTCGGAACGTTCTATTCCTCCCTGCAGCCTTGGTTCTTTTGATTGCGATCTTGTCCTCTATTGGTGCAGATTTTCTTTTTGTGGGACCCACTGCTGCTGTATGCGATACGCACGAACAAACTACAGAAGAACTCAAAGTTGATCGCTGCATTTAAATATTGAATTAATATCTAAGCTTAACGTCTAAAGATTCAACGATAATTCTTTTGTTGCTACTTAATTTAAAGAAAATTTGATGTACGTAGGTCCTTACTTTCCGTACAAATAATTATTTTATTTCAGGGGAGACTTTCGCTGGATTTCTCAATTCATTTCAATCGTTCCCAAATTTATTTCCAAGTTATAAAAATTGTTATCTTATAAAAAAAATCGTCGTAAAAATTCAGGTGATAAAAACATCACAAAAAAACAATCGCAGTAGTGAAAACTTGGGAATACAAAATTTCAGGATTTCAGGTACGGATCTGGCTGGCAATATTTTATAATTGGCTCACGGATGTGGCCTGATTCCAATATAGTACATGTTGGGCTACGGCCTTTAGGAGTAAAATTGAAAAAGTGTGACACACTGATATCCGCGTTTATTTTTATTGATTGAATTATTGGCTTTGTGTTTAAAATATGTTTCTCTTTTCGCTTCAAAAAACGAACGAAGTTTTTGGCCAATCAAAGACATTTCTATGTTTTTTTTTCTTTCTCTCTCTTTTTTTTCCTCTTTTTTTTTTTATCTAACCTAACATATGGTCAACCATTCTTTACTCTCGGACCATCTGAATTTATGAAACACCCTTATCTTATTTTTTGCAAAGATAATCACTCACATTTCTTTGTTTATTTCGCCATCTGCTACGGCAAACAATGTTAGACATTTCCTATCCAACATCTATCGAGCAAATCACTTGCTTCCACCGCCCAAATTTAAAGGTTATCTCGACGTCATCCTAATTTTAGAATCATTACCGCTCAGAAGAAGATCGTAATAACGCCTTGTTTTAAATTTCTAATTGTTGCATCTTTGTAAATATGCATCGATTTATCTATCCTTCTTTACACACGTTAGTACGGTATGAATGCATTTCCCCGAGAGAAGAAATCGTCGGGGCAGAGAACGAAAAGCCATAAGTGTCAGAGCAGAACGGAGCGCAAAACGTAGATAGTGATAAAGCAGTAAACAAAGGACAATAAAGATGGCGATAATCTTAAAGACGTACTATTTCTTTATGTGACTGGCGCCAAAAGGAGACGGCAGTGTCTTTTTTCCCTTGCTATTACATAAATGCTTAGACGATTTCAAGTACAGGTTGAATTAAAATACATTCTTGAAGTTCTAATAAAAAAATGAACGTTATATTTTGTCTTTGTGTACGGACGCAAGCTTGTACCGAGAATAAACTCATTGTTTATCTATTCCCATGCCTCGACTCATTATTTTTAGGTTTATATGCCAGCGTTGTGGGCATTTCTAACGTAAATCTTAACAATATTATAAAATATATAAATAATTATATTGAGTTTGTTTTTACTTTCTTGATACAGAATTTCTATGGTATGCCGCAATACCAGTTTAATGAGGCTCAAGATTAAAGGATAGAATTATATGAAAAGGGGAACAGATCGTCTTGTAAACCGTAAATATCACTTTCTAACGTTGATTAATCCTATATCAACAGCAGGAGTAGAAAACTAATTCAGCAGATAAATTCGAAATACGGAATTATAATACAAAAATTATTCGAGTTACGTAATTAGAAAAGCAATCATAATATAATAATTTAAAAAATAACTTCTGGCTGGATTCCTGTGATGATAACCATGATAATCATTATTTACATTATTTACATGTGGACTATTGTCCTCATCTTTCTTGTAATCAATACGTTTTGTTAACACAATGGCCGAAACATTGAGATAACAACAACAAAGATAAGGACAATAGTCCGCATATAAATAGTGTAAATAATGTAAATAACTGTTTATGCAACTCATGGTGAAATATTTTAACGTTTGCTTCAAAACATTCATTCACTGTAATGATGGTGATAAAGCAATTACTAAAAGCATCCACGGCTGTAATGCTGATGAAAAATTTTCCATTAGGAAATTAGCGATAGAATTATTGTAATAAATACATTAAGTCTAGAATCTTTGAGTTATCTTAAACCGAATTCTTATGCTAAAATTCCCCATATACAAAGCCAAATAGCCAGTCAAGTTAGAAGAATGATATTAAAAATGGTAATTAGTTATGGAGTCGGTTATATCAATGAAGAAGTAATTGTTAGCAAGTGGAGTTTATGAGGATAAGGAAGAAAGATGACGATTGACTCTTGACTTGAAGAGGTTAAGATTGTAATGTTCAGCGAAGCAATTACAACTTTTCCTGTTTGGGCACCTCGAGGCGGTGTAATAGTTAACTAGCTTGTCTCGCTAGAACAATTACAACTGATTAGTGAGTTCGATTCTCATTGGGTGCCTCCTATTTTGCCTTTGTACCACATCTAAGCTACGCTTGGAAAATCACTGCCTGTTCCACAAAGTGGAACCTGTTTAAATTGTTTGAGTGCAACTCTCTTACATTTGTAATACAGAGTAAATGAGGCTGATTCGAATCTCTGGAAGCAGTATGGCGTATTCAAGCTGAAAATATCTAGGCTGGTGCAACAAGAGAATGGGGCTAATGTGAATGCTTGCCAGGTAAATAACGATAGAATTTTGTTACTGTTCACAGAACAATTTGTAATAGCTGAATTTTCTCTTTTAAAGAAGTGCTCAATACAAAGTAGAGCAAAATATTATTACTATATCTTTATTATAAGAGATCATAATAAAAACATTTTGAAATCGCTGCACAAAAGCTTTTATGTTTCAATACTATGATTGTACTTCTTCGGACGATGGTAATAACAAGTGATTAAATGATTTTTAAGAAAATATAAAAACAAAACCGCTTTTTCAAAAGTTAAAGGGTAGACACAAGGTCAGAACTAAAAATAGACTTGTGGATATGTCTTGATTAACCAAATAAATGTCAGATCTTCGCTAAACAGAAAAGTAAGGTCAGAGTGTGGAGGTGGGTGAGTTATTTTTTCATGTCACGATAAACCGGAACATAGGCAGGCCTTTATTGACGATTGTGGAAAATATTTTTTAAATAAAAATACCCTAAAATTAAGTTACAATTGTACTGAAAACTTAGAAATGATTATTAAGAAACATAATGCTAATATCTTGAGTAAACACTTAGACCAAAATCAAAATTATTTAGAGAGTATAATAAAAAGAAATGAAGATAAACAAAATTATTTAACTGTGGAAATCTTCAAAACTGCCCTCTTAATGAATTTCGCACTGAATCGTTATTGTAACAATGCAATATCTCATATATTCAGGATCCAGACAAAGTTAAAGTCTACACGGGATGCACACGACATGAATATATATGGCGAGTGGAGGAAGAATAGCGATATATATATATATATATATATATATATATATATATATATATATATATATATATGGGATTATTGTTCGTAAATATTTTTCACTTAGCTGATTGATGTTTCCTTCAGCATCCTGACTCTAGAGTTTCGTATGAGGACCTGTCCCTCCACTCTTCAAAGGGCAAATGATAAAAATATCGTTTTTGTGTATACTGTATATATGATTAAATGTGTTAATTATCAGGGATGTAGCGTTTGTAAATATAGAAGTACAACAAAGAATGGTGACAGTCTGTTTCACGATTGAGCGCAATCTTGAATCCGTGTGTGTGTGCGTGCGTGCGTGTGCGTGTGTTTGTGTGTGTGAATGTGTGTTTGTGGAGCACTTCGATGTCGTGGTGTAATGATCAGAAAGCTTGTCTCGCTAGATCAATTACGACTGAGTAGTGAGTTCGATCCTGATTGGGTGTTATATACTTTCGGCCTTGGAACCATCTAAGCTACGCTCAGAAAAAAAAATTTTGCACCTCGCCGTGGGGTAATGCTAAGCAAGCTGTCTCGCTAGAACAGTTACGACAAAGTAGTGCGTTCGATCTTCCCTGAGTGTCTCATATTTTCTCATCTTCTGTCACATCTAGCGTATGCTTACAAAATCACCGTAATAAATAAGACGAACAAAGAAAACTATGTTATGTAATTGCTTAAATGCTATTTGGATTAAGGGTGTTTTCATATTTTTATTTACGTCTTTAGCGCTTTCGAATTGAACAAATTTTTAAATCAAAAATTGTTCTTATAGAAAACTTTTAACATTATAACTTCAGTTAATGTTGCTATTTTCCATTAATAAAATATATAATTTAAAAAATATATTTATAGTATTTCAAATCAGTTCTGTTTTATACTTTGTTTAACATAATTTCCGTTTGATAAAAACCTTACACATTGTCACTGTATTGCTGTATTCTTTCAATTATGAGATCATTGCGTTATTAATAATGGCTTTATGCCACAATGCATTATTTATTATTTACTTCAATATTTAATTGACATAATTACCTGCTTATTTCTGCCGATTAATTTTAATTCTAACGCCGGCCATATTTCTTCACCATATAACGCTTACCCCCGAAACTATTTAACTTCCGAGAGACCCTCAATTTTGTTACTATCCTAGCTTTTGATAATAAATAATGCCCAACTTCAATTTCTTACACGTTTGGAATATTATTATTATATGTGTTTCTTAGCTGCCGACATATTATTTGTACACTGTTTACATTATTTGAACTGCTGTCCTCATCTTTGTCACCATATTTATTACAACGTTTCGTCTGTTGTACGCTCCGGCCTTCAGGTGGTTGGAATGTCGAAACGTTGTAATAAATATGGCGACAAAGATGAGGACAATAGTCCGAATAATGTAAATAGTGTACATAATACTTAATCTCAGAAATATAAGCAGATGTTATTTGTAATATGAATCTTTTTTATTAATAACGTTGATCAAAGAACAAAGCAAAGAAAAACGATAATTTTTCACGTGAAACTGATATGCAGTAATTGTTGAACCGAAAGAAAAATGAAATATTTTATTATAAATAAACATGTAAAGATATTAAACAATATTATTTTCTGTATTAATAATATTATTATTTTGAGCTGTAATTCTAAATTTTTGAAAAATTCAACATTGAATTTCATCGGAACTTAACAAATTATTAACAGTAGATATTTAGTAAATTTAGCTTATAACCGATGATTCTTAGCTGACATCTTTGCCTCCTTCAGATTAACAATAGCAAGAAAATTTTTCTTAGCCACATTTCCTAAATTAATACTAATAAATAACACGAAGTTATTCCAGTCGCATTTCTACAATATGAAATATCAAATAATCTACACTGCCAATGAACTTGGAGATAAGTTTGCCAATGCTTGCTTTAGTCTGATTGATTTAGTTTTTACGGCTTATGAACCATTTTCATGTTATTTAAAGCCAGAACATATTTTTAGGTTATAAGAATTGTATTGCTTGGAGATAATGATGATTAACTGATACCTACTAACTCATAGCTGAGGATAAGAGGTGAACTCATAGCATTCCCAGGGGCATTTTCGCGTAAGTAAATATAACGAAACTAACTGGAATTGGAACCCGACACCCAGATTTCCAATTCCTGTCTGTTATCTATTACACCACCCGCACATCCAAGTGTACAGCATCTGGTATTACCAAGCGGTCACTTACCTAGGCATAACTACGCTTAACGTTACTTAACGTCGGTGACTGGACGCCCCTTGCGCGAGAAAAAGTGCAGGTTTGGCGTATTCTGGCACAAGGCTAAAATATGAAGATTCCGATTCTATACACTAATAATATTATTATTTATTTGATTTACATTCGGAAAAATATCCTCTTTATTGTTGTTATTATAACAACGTTTCTGCTGCTGTGCCATCCAGCTTACTTCAAGATTAAAGAGTTGTTTCGTGATTATAGTGGCATAGTAATTGTGAATTCACTCTCTGGGACCTTAATGCATACATAGATTCGATACGAACAGGGAGGATCAATAACTGAAGAGGACAAAAAAATACAACAAAACGAAATATCTCTAGACAGGGACATCAGGACGAGAACGATTTAGATTAAATAAAGTGTTCAGTTCAATTGACACCTGAAGAAGGTCTGTAGGTACAACAGCCGAAACGTTGTGATAATAACATATATATAGAAATTAGTTCAAATGTTAATTCAGAAATACAGTCAGAATCTATGAATATCAACTGAACTTACCTTGTTAAGCATAACTCGCAAGTAACCGCTTTTGTATATATTTACACATCTTAGTTTTGCCAAAGCTTACCATCAGGATTCTGATGAATGACGTGCGCAGCAGAATCATAACATGAATAAAACAAGAACAGAGCGATTTCATCAAAGACACTTAAAAAGGGAATGTGATGTTTATGCTCAGAATGTTATCAGAAAGCACGATACAAATGTAAAACTGCATGTGTTTTATATATTACGCTAAGGCGTTCGATAAATTATGCTACAACGATCGATTAGAACTGCTTATTAAAATATTTGGGAAATATTAGAATAATCAAGAACCTATGGTGGCAGTAAAAAGAGACTGCATACGGATAGAAAATGCCTTCAACAGATATACAAAAATAGAAAGTAGTGTAAGACAATGATCTGTCTTCTCAACGGATTTATTCAGCCAATACCGGCGATTCTGAAAGAATTAGATGTCCAACTAGGATTCACTATTGGCCACAAAAAACCTTAACAATATGATATATGCATTTGACGCAGTGTTGAAAACAGACATAGAAAAAACAAACTACAAAAGCTCCTACAGAAGGTAGTGAACGAAAGCAAGAAGAAAGGACCACATAAACTAAAAGAAGACAGAATGCTTGGTTGTTAGCAAAAGGATGAGCTCAAAATGCAAATTACTAACCGGAGATACAAAAAACATACAAGTACAAAAATATAAATATCAAGAAAGTGTTCTAACTGTTGTGGCATCCTCCCTCTAATGAGGCTATAGTTGACGCTTCCCCTTACTATAAAGATTGATATTGGCCTCAGGGGGACCAGTGATAGACTGAACGCTGGTCGACCGATACACATTCCCAAATCGCGTAATACTCTTCTGTTGTATTTACTATTCAATACACTATTTATCTGCAATGTCTTGTTTTGTTATTCTCCACCATTTACTTGGTTACAACACTAACAGAAGACAGAAAGTGGAAAATGGAAATCTGAAGGCGTATTGAGATAGCCAATGATGAATTCCAAAAGTTAAGCTGAGAAAATAAAACTGAACTGTTAAGTGATATATGTCCTCCTAGATGGCAATGAATGCTGGACAATCTCTTCGAAGATAAAGAAGAACCTTGAAGCAATCGAAATATGGATTTATAAGAGGATGCTCAGGATGCCATGGATCGAATATGGGAGTAATGACGAGGTTTTAGAGAAGATGATAACAAATAACAAAATTTGTATCAAAACCAAAAAAGGGAGAGTTGAAATTTCTGTGGCAGGTAATGAGAAAGGCGGCCTTGGAAAATCTGGTATACACAGGACAAATTGTGAATTAGAAGAATATAGAAAAACAACGCATAACATACTTTACGAACTTGAGCAAATGGATGATGGTACAGGGTTTTGGCAAAATAAAAAAAAAAGATTAAGAGGACAGAAAGCTGTGGAGAGCTATGATGGCATATTCCATGAGGAGACACGGTACATAAAGAAGAAGTAATTATGCATAAAACTTCTTTTTTATGTGATGCGTCCTTTCAGCACGTAGGTGATCATGACTCTCCACAACTACCTATTCTATGTGGATCTTAGTAATACTTGTCTTTTCACTATCACTCCCATTACTCTATATTTCCACTCTTTGCACGAGCTCGTTAGGTAGTATACCCTTATTTCACTCTATAGCATTAATTATCTCATGGGAGTGTCTAATTCTCCGATGTCTCTCTCTCTCTCATTATTTGTCTAATAAATTTGAATAGTCTCCAAATATAACTATTAGGTTGGTGCAAAAATAATGACGTAATAATGTCGTTTTTTGACGTAAAAATAACGTCAAAAACGACATTATTACGTCATTATTTTTGCACCAACCTAATATATGGTACTATGTTCTTCTGTAATTATTCAGCAAAATTTCTTAGTTCTTCAGATATTCTTCTTTTATCCTTTTCAGAAATCACATTTTAATTCGAACAAATTCCTTCTTCATTTGTATTAAGTTAATTCACTCCATATTGAATAGTTTGTGACATTTTACTAGAACAAAAAATTAAATAATTAATGCCAAATAAATTGACTGTTAAAACATTTGTTCGTATTGATATAAATATTTACAAAATCTTCAATTTAATGGAACAAATCGCTCAACGTTATAAGCTCTTCCAATTCTAGAATAAAATTCCTTGACATTATATTCTATTTTAAAGGTTTAGTAAAAACTTTGCTGATCAAAAGTTAACCCTTTCAGAACTGTTTTTTTTTTTCTAATTATTTTTTATAATGGATTTAAACCTCAATAATACACCCTCACACTCCTATATTTTGTTAGAATTCAATGACACTAATTCGATAAACGCATTTTACTTCTGATTATCTAATTTTTTTTTCGTTTTTTGTCGGGGAAGATGAATGAAATACAAAAAAACCAAAAACAAAACATATCAGAAGCACGTTCTGATAGAACTTTTTTTTCCATTCATCGATTTTCCAGCTTCAAATTCTTTGTCAGAGTCAATCTGCATCTTTCAAACGTCAACTAAACCTTTAAAGTTTATCTGGTTATCGGAAATGGAATATACACTAAAGGACCATCCGGGCAAAAAAAAGTCTATTCCCCAAGCATAAACAGCAAAACCTTTCGGTTAAAGATTAGGGAATCGTTAAGGAAATGCTAAAAAAACCAAATCACCTAAAAATTTATATGGGGTTACTTGTTGAAGAGGCGATGAATTTCCGAAATTTGCCTTTCTTCTCCTGAATTCAACAAACTTAAAATTTCATCCTTTGAAGTCTGCAGTCATATGAATTTTCTGAAGCAGTATTGTTTAACACGCTTAAATATAATGGGTTTAACAGCCGAGACATTGACGTATCTCAGCTGGATCCATTAAGGTGCCAATGAAATTGACATTGTACTGACTAGACTCTACTGTTCAATGAAAGTCATACACAAACCAATTTGGATGGCAACATAAAATAGAGTAATGATGGCATATAAAAAACAAGCAATTCGAGTCTTTGCATACCTCTCCATTAGAAAAATATATATTTATATATATAAAGATTTCTTCTTATATATATATCGTTTCTATATTTCTCGATCTGAATTCGAACTATATTGGTTTTCAAAATCATGTACATGTCGAATATTTTCTAAAATATTTCTTGACAATCCTATGGTGTGAAACCTTTTTATACATAGATACATTTGATAAGGCTCAAAAGAGTCTATATTCACATTTTTATAACATTAGTAGAGAAATTGATTGTGGATAGTTGCAGTTTTGGAGAAAAGCTAAGAAAAGAACTGTCATGATCTAATCAATCTAAGAAAACGGACCGTAATTTATCTAATCAATCTTTAATAGAACTATCCTGTCCAATTATGAAAATCAGCATTAAATAAGTTTTTTTTGTTATTTATCTATCATCTATCTTTATTATTATTATTATATTCGTTCATATATACAAATATATATATATATATATAATTCCTCTATGTAATAATTGAATAACTCTTTTTTAAAATTGTTGGTCACGTTTCCATTGATTTTCCCACGTTTGTAGATCATATTTTCCGTTCTTTGCCACATCAAGCTTTATCCTTTACTATTTAATCCAGAGCTGTAGTTTTGTCTTATTCATTATCCTTTCCTAGGTCTGCTTTGTGTTAACGACACCTGCACATTATCTGTTATTTTAATAAACAAGTAAACAAGTTTTATTTTAAAGGGGACTTTGAACTTGGTCTGGACGAAGGTCTACTTGTACAGAGTTTTTTTTCTATTAATTTTCAATACCTTTTTTCCCTTTAACTTTGGTTTGATTATTTGGAAATCAGACTTTCCGAACGATTTCGGACTAATTGCTTCTGTCGACTTATAAGATTATTACGCTAATATATTTATATATATATATATACATTGACGATATTTGAAACCCCATACAAATTGGTTCCAGAAATCAAACTTTGAAGGCAAAAATGGAAAGATGATGAAAATCTTTAATGCTGTTGCTCAAATTTGATTACGATAGAGGAAATAAATATGATCAGTTATATACTATAGTATATATAATATCGTTAAAGATTTTTGCCAATAAAATATTCGTTACTGCTATATATACTGGATATATAATGATTTATATATATATATATATATATATATATATATCTGAACATACATTATCGATTCTTAAAAAGAAATGTAATTTCTTGAAATTCAGTTTGATGCAAAAGAAAATACGCTTCAGGATAGACACGTTGGGATGAAATAATTCCATTGTCGTTTTGATCTTTTTCCATATCACGGAACTTTTTTAACTAACAATAACACAAAGTGTTGCATCATTTAAACCATTATTCAAAATATTTTTGCTACTAAATAATTTTCAAAAAAAATAATTTTTATATGTATATTTTGTTAAACGATCGTTAGAAAATTGGTAGTTCGTTATTGGTTCGCCAAATAACGAACACTTTCACGTTGGGTTCATGATTCTGTTGGTGGAAGACGTCATTACCAGAGTTAAGCCACCGAAACATCTTGGTCACAGAAGTGTTGGGTATTCATTTTATGAATGTATGTATTGCCTAAATCAGAACTGAGATAATTTTGCGCAAGAAACAGTATTTTCAGGATATATACATGCGTTTGTCATTTTTTATATGGAGATATATTCAAATTCAATAAATGTCAAATAGTGCTCTCTCACTAATATATATCTTAAACGTTATTTTTAATAGAATACCCGTATTCAGTAGAATACGCTCCGTTTATTTATTAAACAGTATATTTATTTTCGTCTGCCGGCTTGAATGTTCAAGAATTTTATTAAATAAATATTTGAAATCTCCGGCAATATTCGAAAAAAAAAAAATCTAATATAATATATAAAATCAATAATCTTTAGAAAATTATTTAATTACGTTTGGATACAATGCACTGTATAATATACAAAAATCATAGAATAATATTATATAAAAAATTTCGCTAAAAATATATAATTTTCCTGTTTCCATGATAGCTATAATCTCCATATATTCAAATGTAATTCAATCAACATCTCCAAATGCCTAATTTAATATTATTCTTCTTTTCAATATTTAATCTATCATCCTATTTGCTTAATATAATCTCTGCAACTCCTTAATGCTAATGGCTTCCCGCCTTGCTTAATATAAACGCTTAAAAAAAAAAAAAAAAAAAAAAAAAAAAAAAAATATATAAGAATATCTATTGACAAAAATCCTAGATTACTCGTGCAGAGAATATATAATAATTAAAGGCTTTCTCAATGAGAAAATTTTTGCAGAATTTTCATTACGTTAAGAGAATATTTATTTATTTAAATATAATTGAATTGAATACGATTGTCGGGTTACCACCTCCTAATTTTTCGAAACCGCTACTAGGGATGCTTTCCGATATATAAATACTTTTGGGAACATCTTTTCTCGTCCTCTTTTTAATTTTGTCCGCATAGACAAAAACATGTATCTTTCTCGCGGAAGAACGCGCTCCCTTTTTGAGACACAGTGAACAATTTAAACACACACACACAAAATTCCAAATGTACGTACTCACGCACTTCCACTTTTTTTTTGTTTCCCCTACACCAAACTACAAAAAGGCTGCAAACAATTTACTAAACAATAATTTTTTCTCCATTAATGTCATATATTTTTCTATTGTATATGAATCCTTTTATTGTTAATACATTATCATTTGTTTTTGCATAAAATATTGGTCCTTCTTGTTTCTTATATATTTTTTAGGTGGACTCATACCAGAGTCTGCCATGTTGATGTTAATGAGCATTTCAGGAGACAGATCTGTTTATCTCAACGCGTACACTGACCTGCAACACGACACTTTAATTTTAATTTAATAAATATAATCTTTTAGCTGCGCTTTACTTAAATCAAAATCTGAAATACTTTTGACATTTTTGGTGGTGAATGTAAACTTGTTTCTATATGATTCATTCTTTCCCTACCATCACATGTATGCATTTTGATATAAATTTATTCAAACCAGCTAACCTATTTACAAAAATCAGAACATTTGTTTTATAACCTCGATGAATTTAAATTGAATAATCATTTCTATCTGTTCATATTAAAACAGTATATTAGATTCCAGTTAAAATCATGACTCATTTTTGAAAGCTTTACTTAATCGGTAGGCGAACTCAAAAGTTGGAAAGGTAAATTAAATTTTAATTTCAATTAAATTGATGTGGAACACTTTCAGTGATTTATTTCTCTTAAGCATTTGGAGCATTTAACTTTAGGAGAGGCACCGTTTCTTATGAGATTAAGAATTTTCTGATATTGAAACATCATTCTCAAATTGATTATATATTAAGCTGTCTAAGTATTGAAACGTGAAAGGATTTAGAAATACCGAACATCAAAATCCATCAACATTACTTTATGGTTGAGGCAGCTGCATGCGCGATGCTGGAGTTCTGATAAAATCTCGTATTGTGGTGTTCAAGAGAGGCGGTTTCTATTGGGAGAATCTGGTCCAAAACATACTTTCTTCACCTATTTCTTTTATTAAAATAAACGGACTGCTAGCAGCAATGCGTGTAAACTTACTCTAATACCGTAGACTATAATTGCGTGGAATCGACAGAAGAACTCATAGACAAGGGATGGTTTGTAAATACAAACGTTACGCACTGCGCAATGGTTGGTTATCAAAAGACACTGAGAATAGGATAAAACCTATTTCTGATTTGATAGGTACTTTAAGTAAATGAAGATAATTAGTAACTTTCGGCATGTGCACTCAGTTTTATAAAACTCTGTCATACACAGATGATATATATATATATATATATATATATATATATATATATATATATATATATATAAACCAACCATACGTCAAAACAATCATTATTCCCCATAGCTGAACACTTTAATCAATCAGGACACTCATTAGAAAACTGTAAATGTTTATTGATAGATTCTGATTTCAGTTTCACATACACACGCAGAAAAAAAAGAAAATATTGGATTTTAAAATTAAATACATATAAACTAGGGTTAAATAAAGACTTGGGTATTTTAAATCTTTATAAATATTTCAATAGTTAAACATTTTTTTTAGATATAGTTAAATAAACAACATCTAAAATATTATTACAGTTAGATTTACGTTAAAAAATATTCGAACACGGTGGCGTTCCATATCTTGCGACGGACGCTATTTTAACAAACCTCTAAAAAAAACAGTTATTTCTGAAGAAAGATTGAGGTCAATTTGAAATATCAAATATAAATAAATAAATACTTTCATAAAAAAAAATCATTATTATTTTTAATTTGCAACTTTATATATATATATAGATTTAGTTCATTATCAGTACAGTTTAACCCGATATCGGGGAAAAGTAAAGTGTTGTTTGTTTCGTAAGTAAATTCCATCGATGGTTCGACTTTGTTTAGTTTTATCTACTAGGTCGGTTGATGTTGTTTTGCGGATATACTAATAGAGCGTCATCACTATATTGCATATGTATTGATTGTTTAGGTAAAGTAAAAAAAAAAAAGACTAGATTCCAGAAACTCTAAGCAAAGTCAAGAAAAACACTGGCCAGAGGCGAAACTGTCGATAATGCAGCTCTACCGCTACTTCCACGGAAAGTACTCAAACGAACTTCATTCCCTCGTCCCGCCGAGGCAAACCTATACAGCAATAACACGCTATGCTACATACATACTAGCAAACCACCAACAAATCTTCCTTCGAACCACTGCCCTGTGGAACCGACTTTCAAAAGGAAGTTTACCCGATCACTAAAATTGTAACCTTTTCAATGGGTTTAATTGTTATCTCCCTCTCTTATACGCACAAATCGAGAATTTTTTGGCAACACGTCGACGAATGGTGAAATCCTCACAGTACTTATTATTGTTGAATCATCGCTTGCATTTTTGTCAAGATTTACAAAATCTACGTTACATTCAATTTCGCAAACTAATCGTGGAAACTGAAAAAAAAGTTGATTTGTTTGAAAAAATTTGCTTTGACCAAAGCCTTACTTCGAAGATAAAAAATGCCTTTAATATAATTTAATTTTATAGGACTTCATTGTAAACAATATTTTTCCTTTTTCCTTTTTAACAGCTAAATATAAATTTTTAGGATTTTTTACTCTTGAGCATGCAATATGCAACTGGCCATACGCAAATATATCATTGTGAAGACAAATTTCAAGTTTAAGAAGCATTTGGCTTTGTGATTTGTTCGTTGATCTTGCAAACGCATGTCGATCTGAAAATTGGATTCTTGTATATATAACAATTAAAGAAAAGATAAGCAAAAAAAATTATTTGCATTTTTATTAAATAAGCATTTGTTATGTTAATCATTAAATTACTTTTATAATAGTGAGAGCATTTGTATGTTATGTAACAAAACTTTTCATTTTTCCGAAAAAAAATTAATGTAACCTTATTGAACTAAGCTACTCACCGTAGCAAAAAGGAAACTGTAATTTGTACCACATTTGCTGCGAGCACTTTTCAAAAACGTTTGGGCCTAACGAGCGTCGCAGAATTATATATATATATATATATATATATATATATATATATATATACACACACACATATATATATATATATATTGATAAATAATACATATATATATATATATATATATATATATATATTTCAAACATTTTTGAGGATACCCAGCTTTGAGTAGACACACTGTTTTTAAACAGTGTGAAATATGACTTTGTGCATTCGAGAGACTTAATTAAGGAACATAATCCTCGAACCTGCGCCCCTTTTGAAGGAGAAAAACTCTCTGTCAGACACACATTTCTATATATATATATATATATATATATATATATATATATATATATATATATATATATATATACATACAAACATACACACACACACACACACACACACACATATATATATATATATATATATATATATATATATATATATATATATATATATATATATATATATATATAATAAAATATCCCTGAAGATGAAAATTTGTTAGAACGACGTACTGCAACAAATATACCAATAATTATTGTCAGGAAACGTCGTTTATTTCGTATGATTAGTTGTTAAGGAAACAGTATGGTGGATGGTTGAATCTAAAGAACGTTTTCTAGCAGCGATGTCAATGGAAACGGAAAGGCAAAAGAGAAAATGGCGTGCAGGGCCGTCACGGAGTTATGAGTTTGAAAGAAGATTCAAAGAAGCGGAATGTGAAATTGATAGGAATAAAAATAGAGGTTTAATGTGAAAATAAAAATATAAAAAAAAAACGATAAAAGAAAACGAATTAAAATAAGGGAAAAACAAAGAATAAAAGAAAGACAATAAAAAGGAGGAAATAAAAAGAAATAAATAAAAAATAACGGAGGGGATGTTGAAAAGAGAAATCGGAACAATAGATTTTAGGAAGTAGCTAACTCATTAACTTCCAATCTTTTTTCTATTGATCTGCATATGTAACTTATCCTGTTATATCAAGCTAGTTTTAGAAGTCAATGTCTATCTATCTATCTATCTATCTATCTATCTATCTATCTATCATAGCCCGTTCAGTATATCAAAATATTCAATTTCAAGTGGATATCTATATTATCTTTCTATCTATCTATCTATCTATCTATCTCATCTATCATTATATGTTCAGTATCTATCTATTATCTATCTATCTATCTATCTATCTATCTATCATCATAGCCTGTTCAGTATATCAAGCTCAATTTCAAGTGGATATCTATCTATCTTCTATCTATCTATCTATCTATCTATCTATCTATCTATCATAGCCCGTTCAGTATATCAAGCTCAATTTCGAAGTGGATATCTATCTATCTATCTATCTATCTATCTATCTATCTATCTATCTATCTATCGTAGACTGTTCAGTATCAATCTATTTATCTATCTATTTATCTTAGCTTGTTCAATATATCAAGCTAAATTTCGAAGTGGATTTCTATCAATCTAACTATCTCTCTATCTATAATAGCCCGTTAAATATATCATGCTAAATTTCGAAGTGGATTTCTATCTATCTATCTATCTATCTATCTATCTATCTAATTGTTGTATTTTCGATGAGAATGATACACAGTGAAGAATGAGTGCTTAATATATTTATTCAGTACAACTATCTGGTGCTAACGGATACATACAAAAAACACAGAACAATAAGTTACAAAAGAATTAACGAGACTACTTACAAGGAATAGATGAAGGTCAAATGTTGTATAGCCAAATGAAGAAAAATCGTAGACTATTTAAGACTATGAGCTAGGCCATCTTGTAGAGTGATGAAAGGGCGCTAGCTAATCTACAACATTATCTTAACCTGTTCAATATCTCTCTATTTCAGTATCTATCTATCTATCTATATATCTATCTATCTATCTATATATCTATCTATTAGCTTTTTTCACAAACCCACAAGTGCATACGTATATGTAATATACAATTTCATTTAATCATTCCCCCGCCATCTGTTTGACGACACCATGACTAAGACGAGGGGGTCTACAGGGAGAGAAAGGTCATGAGATGAACTTATTAGGGAGAAATGAGGAAAGGAACAATAAATGAACAGAGTTCAGGAAGATAGAAAATGGCGATTATGGTTTTGATTTTTGTTTATGTTGCATGTAAAGTTTTGAAGATTGAAGTGGACAGAGAATCAAGAAATGGGAACTGCATTCCACAGGTGAGAAGTGCGAGAAAAAAATCTATTAGAATAGCACAGACGGTTGCATCTAGCTAGAGCAACATTAAAACGGTGATATGAAGTAGCATACATAAATTCTGGGATAGAATGTTTAATGTATGTGAGTTATCAGTTATTTTCTGTTTATTCCCCTCTGAAAGTTCTCCATTGACTTAACCGGGTATTGAACTCACACTCGTTGGGCCCTGTCACTGGATCTAACCAACGCCATTATCCACTGTTCCATGTGTCCTAGAAGACATCTGCGTATGAATTTCTGGGTATTATAAACCTAATGTCTTCATCAATCATTTTTTACCAGATGTCATATTGCAATTCTTGCTGTTATCATAGGATGTTTTTACCAGAGCTCATATTGTAATTTTTGCTGTTCTTATCGCTTTACTCTGGCCTTTCCTAGTACTCCGAATAATGTAAATAATATACATCTCAGAAATATAGACAGATACGATTATATCTGTAGATAAGTCATAGGGAAGCCACACCAAGTCGATGTGAAAAAGACTAATGTCGAGTTACTATGCCAGGATCGATTACATTACAGACCCTTCTTTGAATTTTTTCTAATATCACGAGATGTATAGTAAAAGCACCAGACCACATATGGCAGCAAATCTACATATCATAATAATAATGGGTAATCGAATGACAAAATAAAAAAATAAAAATCCCCGAGATGAAAATTCTTCTGTCAAATTATGGTTTTATCAAGAGAGTCACACACACACACACACACACACACACACACACACACACACACACACATATACGTTACTATATTGATAGATAGATAAAGTTGGGTTCAAATAAAGGTCAAATATGAAACGGAAGGGAAAGAACAAATCGGAAAGGTTTATCAATCTAACATGTTTCATTTTTATTAAAGTTTAAACCGAGAATGAGACACGTAGAAAAAGAAGAAAACAATTATATTTTTATTTTTGTGTTGTTTGATTTTCATTGGTCAATCCAATTGAACGTGTATTCCACTCTTTAAAACAACGTTAGCATAATTTGTGGCGTTCAGAATTCAAGACACGACGCGTCCATCGGAAGTTTCAAGAAATTACCGGATTCCAAGCCTCAATGAAAAACCCTAAATATTGTTGTAGGTGTTGAATTTGGGTGGCATTAGTAAAATCAGTGTGATGTCGAGTTTTATTCCTGTATATTCCTACAAAGATTGAATGGTTGTCTAAACGTAATTTTTTTGTTTTTTTAGATCACGGGATGTCTCTCCGATATACACTTTTTTACATTGCAAACAATTTATTTGATAAGTATCGGCATTTCAACTGTTGTTCTATTTATTTTTCTTCCCAGTTATATATTCGATTGTCTCGGACGTAGTGGTAAAGATCCCTGTATTAGGAATACCTAATTTATTTTCAAGTTTAGTAAAAAGAGTGTTAGAGGGTAGGATTTTGAATTTTATGTTGCTGTTAAAAGTGTTATCGGTAGTGTCTTGTTTTGGGGATTTGTGGATTGTAGATAGAGAGTTAGGTAGATAAAGAGAGTGAATTGGTCTGAACAGAGATACATCTATATAATGCAAACTAGATAGGCAGATAGATTGATTAAATGTTCAAAATTTGAAATACAAAGATAGATCGATATAATGCAAACACACATATATATATATATATATATATATATATATATATATATATATATATATGTGTATTTGTGTGTGTGTGTAGATAGATAGATAAATAGATAGAAAGAGAGTGAGTTTTGAAACATAGATAGATAGATAGATAGATAGATAGATAGATAGATAGATAGATAGATAGATAGATAGATAGATAGATAGATAGATAGATAGATTAAGAGAGTGAATTGTTTTGAACAGAGACGGATCGATATAATGAAAACTAGATAGATAGATAGATAGATAGATAGATAGATAGATAGATAGATAGATAGATAGATTAAGAGAGGGAATTGTTCTGAACAGAGACGGATTGATATAATGAAAACTAGATAGATAGATAGATAGATAGATAGATAGATAGATAGATAGATAGATAGATAGATTAAGAGAGTGAATTGTTCTGAACAGAGACAGATCGATATAACGCAAAATAGATAGATAGATAGATAGATAGATAGATAGATAGATAGATAGATAGATAGATAGATTAAATTCGGGCTAAAAATGATTGTTATATTCATACATGCATGCAACTATCAACGTACAATTGCATACATATATGCATGCAATCTGTAGATTTGTGTAAGAGAGAGAAAGACGAAATGTGAGAGAGTACTAGGTGGATATTCGTGACATTTGTCACAATCGAAGGTCGCATAAAATATTCAGTCGACGTTAAACTTAAAAAGAGCAGATGAAGCATTTGGTTCCCATAAATCATCGAAGAAAAATGTTAACTGCATCTGTCGAATACAGAGACGTGTTATATCTCGCGTCCAGAACCAAAAAGAAATGAAACACGTGACAGCAAATATTAATCCATTAAAAATGCAAAATATAATCTAAAGTAAGGCTCATCTGGGAACAGTGTCACGGCTTTTCTGTCATATCGTTTGCTTATATTTATGACGTCAGCCACCTTCATAAACCAATGAACAAAAGAGGCAAAACGTTGTAACTTCCCATCAAAAGGAAACAACAACAACAAAAAAAAACTGTTTAAAACAGAAGATGGCGAGATTGTTCATCATATCTTATTTTTTCCCGCTGGTGTAATTAGACACAACGAGTGATAAATTTATATGCATTACAATGTTGGAAATGTCTTAAAATATTTTACATGGTGTAAAATTTTAAATATTTTACTGGGTGTAAAAATAATACCTAAAATACTTCTATTTTATCTGTATCGTTTATATTAATTTCTGACTAATAAAAACCCCTTTCGTCTTAATCTTCAATACCTAGAATAGAGATTAGATCCCAGAATTAACTAAAATACATTGAACCGGCCACAAAAATCGTTCTGTAAAATTTCTGTTTGATATGCGTCGAATATTTTGGCCAAACTATTGTTTTAATGATAATAGCGTATATACCTGAGTATAATGCCTGTTTTATGTTTTTCTCTGCAAAAATAGAGGCGTCGCATTATACACATGTAATTTTTTTTGTGGAATGGTTAAAATTCATGCAAAAAAAATGCAAGTTTCGCGCTACAAACTACGTAAACGAGTAAATACAGTATACGAGAAAATCCTGTTTTAATCGGTATTGTTAATGAATTAATTATTATTCCGTCATAGCATTGCAAACGTTCATTCTTTCGACACCAAGTCTTCTTTTATGGGCCGCATTCCTTCATCACATAGGCGATGATAGTTGTCCACAACTACCTACTGTTGTGTTTCTTGATAGTTTTTCTAAGGCTCTCGTCCCTCGTTTCGCCATCAGTTCACACAAGATCATCAGTTAGATGATTAAAATTTCTCTTACCTTCAATATTGCTTGTGAGCGGTTTCCAAGCCGTCCTTCCTCATCTTATCTACAATGAATTTCAGTTGTCTCTTCCTGGTTCTAAATATAACTCTTCTCCCTCGCTGCTATCGTCCACGAAATTTTCAGGAACCGTCCGCAGAACAATATTTCTGTTAATTCCAGTTTTGTCCTCAAGTTTTGGGAGATCGTCCATGCAAGTGGATTGATCCAGCACGCTTGCTAAAACAAATATTCAGTAAGTTAAAAGCTGAAACATTTACATTTTATCATTACTAGGAACGGTTTTGAATTTACGTATTATTTTGTATATCATTTCGAGCAGAAAAACTGAATATTAAATAGTCGATTTTGAAATATTCATATTAGTTTTTCAGTATGTCGACACTCGATGAACATGCTATGAAACATTTGACAACACTTTATTCCTGATACATGATTTAATATTGATATTGTTAATATATATAAATGATGCGATGTCAGTGACATTGAAACTTTCACTGATGAATACTACAAATTAAAAAAATACGTGTATATATATATATATATATATATATATATATATATATATATATATATATATATATCCGAATGTAATGAGAACGAAAGTAATATAAAATATGGTGACTCTAAAAGTCATCAATGTTTGTCATACTCATTACAATATATAACAAAATATACTATTGATATAACTCAGATGCTAAAATGATTCCTTTACTCCAACTAAAATATATATGTTTTTAGAAATCTCTGTTCATGAATTTAAAAAATAAACGAATTTTGGTATTAACTGAAAAATTCTATAAACATAAACATATATTTTTTTTAAAAAATCAAACATGGAAGAAAAAAGATTGAGAACAAAATTTGACTATTTCAGTATTAGTCTATATTTCTGGGATGAGGTATTATGTACACTATTTACCTTATTCGGACTATTGTCCTCATCTTTGTCGCCATATTTATTACAACGTGGCACAGTGGATAAAGGCGTTAGTTAGATCCAGTGACAGGACCTAACGAGTGAGGGTTCAATACCCGGTTAAGGCAGTGGAGAACTTGCAGAGGGGAATTAACAGGAGATAACTGATAATTGACATCCATTAAAAAACATGGCACGTGAAACTAGAACAGTCTACCCCAGTGAGCGAAGTAAAGGGTTCAGTTCGGCATTCCAACCACCTGAAGAAGGACGGAGCGTACAATGGCCGAAACTTTGTAATAAATATGGCGACAAAGATGAGGACATTAGTCCGAATAATGTAAATATTTTGACTATTAATTGCCCCTTTTCCATTTTTATACTGTACGGAATAAGATATTTAAATGGATTTCTGAAAACAATAAGTTGAAATAAAAATGTCTTCTTTGAAAAACAGGGTATACATGTGATTAGAGATTTTAAAAAGAGTATTTATAAAATTAATGCAAGAAATACATTGCTTACGTATGTTTCCAAATTGAAAGGGATCAGATCTATGCAGCCCCATTAACCACTTAAATTTTATTTCATTTTTTTTTTACTTACTTTATTTCTTTGTTTTTATATTTCTTTCTTCTTTATTATGAACAATACCAACGAAATGTATTTCGGTCAATATTTTGAGACACGGAGTTAAAACAATTTATTATGGATCCAGCTGAGGTCAAGAAAGAAAACGACGCAGTATGAAAGATTTCTGTTCCTTTGAAATAGATGTAATTCAATGTCGACTCACTTCAAGCACAGCCCGACAAGCCCGAATCCCGGAGTCGCCACTGGTATATATATATATATATATATATATATATATATATATATATATATATATATATATGTATGTATGTATGTATGTGTGTGTGTGTGTGTGTAAAAGAATGGAAAAACTGTGGAAATGCCTTTTAATGAGAACGCATTTCGCATGCCTGTGTTAGTTAAGCTCATCAGTTCAGAATAAAAAAACAACTTTTTTTCTAATAATAAAAAAACACAGTTTTATCTTTCATTCTCGCCTGAAGACGCCTACGTAATACAGGGATTTCAAATGTGATGTCATTTAAAAGTGTCATATCGGAAGAATATGAGTAAATACCGACACAGAGGTTCGAGCGTGACACTCTGTATTTATGAATATGTTTTCCGCCAAATGTATAAATAGTGGCGTCAGGCTACTGACTGCAATGATTATTGTGTGATTATTGAGTGACTATTCTGTGGAACTATTCAGTCGAATTAGTGTGAATTATTGTGCGTCGATGATTTCGGTTTTGATTTAGGATTTACCGGACGTTAAGCTACTAACAAAGTATCCATTGAAATGGTTAATTATCTTTGGTTGACTTTTACTTCTTTGTTCTTGTTAAGTATTTATTTACGGTTGTATTTAAAAACTGTTTTATCGTAACATTGAAGTCTTGAGTTATACTTGATTATTAACGTTGACAGTACGCCAAAAAAAAAAGACTTTCCAGTTTGTCTCATTTCTTCACATTTTCTCTATCCTACTAACGCATATATATTAAAACTCCTGAAAAAACTATAGTTAAAAATTTAATGTAAGTATAAAATTGAACACTGAGGTCAAAAGCAACTCTTGAACATATTGCACATGGGCTGAAGTTTGCGTTCAAAGATGAAGCAGATTGTCGGCGCTTGGTAATAATCTCATGTGTATGTGTTTGAATAAAAATTTAGACAGCAAATATTCATCCAAATAAGTTTGATTTCAAAAAGAAAAAAAAAACGACAATAAAATTAACAAAAGAATGAGTCGCATATTTTTTTGTGTGTCCTCGTTTCCAGTCGCCATTACAGATGATGTCCAGCTTCTCAACGAATCCCAGGACGCACGCAAAGGATTTCTAATTACCAATCTAACGACCATATTGTTTCTTGATAACGACTGCAAAAGTCGAAAGTACTTGAACGAAAATAAGCAAATATGAACTTTGACTAGTTGATCCACAACTTCGACCTCAATTCTCAACACCTTATATAAAATTTTGAAAAGTACAATAAATATTAAGCAGACTTGTACCCTCTTTTTTTTCGAATATGTTTATATATATATATATATATATATATATATATATATATATATATATATATATACATATATATATATATATACACACACACACACACACACACACACACATATATATATATATATATATATATATATATATATATATATATAA
Source organism: Acanthosepion pharaonis (assembly GCA_903632075.3). Lineage (NCBI taxonomy): Eukaryota > Metazoa > Mollusca > Cephalopoda > Sepiida > Sepiidae > Acanthosepion > Acanthosepion pharaonis. The sequence continues at coordinate 135,550 of CAHIKZ030002684.1, read as the reverse complement.
AGTAAATCTATTTATTTAAAGTGACTGAAAAAACCTGGATAGCACAATTTCTAAATAAATGGGAATCCGAAGAAAAATGGGAAAAAAAAAAAGCAACCTTTAGAAACATCCAAATAGAGCGAAAGGAATCATCCAACATCTTATAACTCTGGTAGAAAGAAACAAAAACACCAAATAATAAAAAGAAAAATGCACTATACTCTAAGTAGAGCAATAGTAAGATAAATAAAACCTAATAAGCCAAGTACTACCTACCTAAGTCGTTTCACCACATGGGATCATCAGGATGAAGTGACTGATGATCACCCTGATGATCTCATATGATGAAACCTGGGTAGGTAGTACCTGACTCATTAGGATTTATTTATATTTATATATATATATATATATATATATATATATATATATATATGAAGAAAAATAGTTTTTTAAGTTGTGCTATATTTATGTTGTAAAGTGATCAATATTAGAGATAGAGCATATGTGAATATAAAAGTGAACGTTGAATTCAACACTCAGTTTCATGCTAGACGCAATCGTCAGGCCTGACGATTGCGTCTAGCATGAAACAGTTTTTTCGCCTCTGAGTGATGACTTCAATTATATATACATACATATATCTAAATATTCATCTCTTTAAGCCGAAATATATGAAATGAATCTTTATGGCTTCCTTCTTAATTATTATTATCATTATAATTATCTGTAGTCTGCATTGAGCTGTCCCTGGATTAATATTCCCCTTGGAATTATCTCTACCAGTCACAAATTGGTAATATATATATATATATATATATATATATATATATATATATAAACTTATTACAAAATAATTACATAATTATAATTATTACAAACGCGATTTCCCAATAGTGTCAATATTATTTGCTCGTGCATTCTCTATAACGATCGAAAAAAGCTTGCATATCAAATCAGTTTAGATGTCTTCATCATGGCTCTGGCTCCTGTGTATCACAACAGTACGACTATGCTCGCATAAACTCTTTTGTCGCCGAAACCATTTGCCAAGCGGTTATAAATGTCAACCAGTGCAATTTCTTCCGCATCTGCATCATACGCTCTTTCATATGAGACCCCATTTTTAACCGACTGACATCTGCACAGAACAAAGGAATATGAGTTATAGGCAGGAATATTCGCCGACTGGAGCAATAATAACAATATCCGGCTTTGATTCTTCGTCCAGCATGACAAAATAGGTCCCGTTAATTTCGGATCAACGCTCATACATATTTAAATTTAACGAGATTTTGAAGTATTTTTGTGAAAGTAAATAACATCCATTAATCACACACGCAATATTTATATCAAAATACAGTAATAGATGACGAAAGAAAGAGAATCAACTAAAGGAAAGAGATAGATAGGTAGATAGATAGTTTTACAGTTTACACAATGCTTAAACTTATAATTAATATTCATAACTGAATTAAATGAATTGACAATTTGAAAATCAATCAGTTCATTTTGATTTTCTTTGTGTGAAAAATGCATGCTTTTTCCAGGTTAGAATACGTAATTATATAAGTATTCATATTGGGCACACTCGTGTCTAGAACAATTACGACTAATTATATTTTTAATATATTGTGTGTTGGTAAATTGTAATGAGTTTTTCCATTTACGTTTAGTAAATATATTGTTTACTTAATAATACTCTCAGCTAACCTGTTCAAAATAAGAAAATTTTAAAAGATTTAAAGTTTATAAATTATTCTAATTAAAATTTAGATAAAAATGAACACAATTCTTGTAAAAATTTCTTATTCATGAAAACATTTTCTTAAGACAATAATGTCCATACAATATCTTATTCATAAAAACAATTAAAAGCTATCCTAATTAAATAATGTCTCAGTTTTATTGCATTATTATTTTACGATTCAGAGCAGATTTTCGATAAGACGTGGAGGTCATGTTTTACAAAAAGAAATTGTTGATTTAAATTCTCCAAGGCGTTCTGTTTTGAATATAATTATTAAGCAGGACAAAATTTAATTTCTCAAAATTTGATAAAATTAAAGATGTGTATGGTGGGTCGGGGACAAATATAAAAAATATTTTTCCAAGATTTTCTAAAAAAAATTTGTGAATAAGTCCTGAAAGTTTCATTAAAATTATTAGATATTTTGTAAGAAATTCCAAATCAATTCAAAATTGACGCTAAAATTGCCGATGCTAATGTTTGACCACCGTGGTTACGCAAAGAAAATAAGCAAAATTTTTAAGCAAAATTTCGAACGTTCTAAAAACGAGAAAAAAAGAAAAGTAATTTAATAAGCAAAACATTATTTGATCTTTCCTCTTACTAATAACATAAAGATTTTTCCGATAAAACTATGTCTTTATTAAGTTTCGGGAACTTTTTCATCATGATATAGTAATTTTTTAGTGAATCAATGGAAGTTAAACATTATTTTTTAGTGGGTACCCATGTTTCAGTTTTAACTCTTCATTTTATTTTATTAAGAGTGAAATTCATAATAACCGGCTCTTTGTAGGACTTTTCAGTTTAGACCTGTTACTATTAAATTTCATTGTTTAAGAAAATAATTAAAAAACAGGGAAAGTAACCCAAATAACTGTACCGACTAAAAATAAACTTTAAATTAATAAGAAATAAATATTCGTCAAAATCAAGATACAACGACATTTCTTGGATGAAAGTAACATTTATTAATTTAACATATCCTTGGACTGAATGGCGAAATAGACGTATATATAGCGAAAATGTGAATAATATTACAATGAAACATTCATAAGGAGAATTGTATAAAATTCTGTTACTATCTGCTTACGATGTGATGACTGATAAAAAAATGATTAAACAAGGAATCACAACGAACAATAAAATTGATTTTGTACGTATTCTTATGTATAGTCATAAAATATGAATAAATAAAAATATTGAGATCGAAATATATAAGTAAATATGTGAATAAAAAACAGCAATGATTTAATTACTTATATTATTCAAGTTATCAAAATTTACAGTTTCCTTACATTGGCGATGTTTGTATATTATTAATTAATAACCTTAGATAAATAGATGTATCATATCGACATATTTTACAGATATAATTAAAAAAATGAAAAATTATTTTTTCACCTGTAACAAGTATATATATATATATATATATATATATATATATATATATATATAAATGTTTATCGTTTTGATAATTAGAGAAATGAGAGGGACAATCATTCATTACAATTAAATAGGGCCGATAATTAAATTCGAACAGTCTGTTACGCATACACGGACGCATAGATACATCTATATTTAATTTCAACACAGTATTCAAACATTTATTTTCTAATGTTATATTTCTTATCAATCTCCCTATTAATATATATATATATATATTTATATATATATATATAAAATCAAATATAAAATTATGTTTCTATAATTATAAAGTTTAATATATATAGTATATTTTTATATATAAATATATATATATAAATTATTATAAATATATTGAACAAAAGTTATTTAATTATGATCTTATATTCTTAAGACTGTTATGCATAATATAAATCGCAGTCGTTAACAGTTTCGATTCAATGAACTTCTTCTACTTGTTTTTATTTTCGTTACTTTTCTTTATAAATTTGTATTAATGATAAATTGCCATCAACTTATATTAAATATATATATATATATATATATATATATATATATATATATATATATTTATATATATATATATAAAGATAGATATAGATTGTATTAGAGAAGAGAAAGAGAGACTGATAGATAGATGTTTTTATCATTTGTGTTTGTCTGTATGTGTGTTTGGACAAACAAAATTAGGAGTTGAAATAAATGTTCAGATCATGCATGTTTGAAAATTACATCATTCTTTACAATTAGATTTCTCCTAAATTATTATGGATAATAGTTGTCTCAAATTAATTTTCTATTTGTCGTGTTTCATTTCATAAGAACAAGAAAATAGTACATTTGTTAAATTTTGTGATACTTTTCCCTTTCCAATTTTATAAATCATTTAATCCATATGTGTAATATATGAAATCAATCTGTTTTGGAAAAATGATTATTATAAATTTCTCAAAGATGAATAGCCGTCAAGACAAAGATGTTATTAATTAGTCAATCTTCAGTCATTCCATTTAAAAAAATTATGACGCACAAATAAGCAATAATTTTATATTTTAAAAAGTTCGAATTAGCTTGTTGGAATTAGGGCATTTTTTTATTCGATTTGTTTTTCCTTTTAAATGAATTTTGAATTATTCATAATATGTTCTGTGATCTTATAAGTTTAATAAAACAGATGTATTTTCCAGCGTAAAATAAAATGATCATTGTTTTTATTCCATGATTTTTTTTATTTATTGTTATATTGGGAAATTTTTAAAATAAGTAATTAAAGATACATTTAAGACACACACAAAAATTCTACACTTCAAAATGATATTTTAATGTAAGTATATATATATATATATATTTATACACACATTAGACACACACACACACAAAATTTATATATATATATATATATATATATATATATATATATATATATATAATTCAATAATCGAAAAAAACATTTTGATGCCCCTTTCCATTCATTTTAAATTTTTGCTATTTAAAATTTGTTTTGGTTCATTATTTTTTTCATGTTGGTCATTTTTCAGAATCTTCAATTTATTTAAAATATTTATATATAAATATATATATATATATATATATATATATATATATATATATATATATATATAATAATTACTAGTTTCATATAAAACAGAAAATTAAACCCCTGTCTTTTCTTTTATCAGGAATGTTGATGCCATTTTCTTAGAAACATTTTTTTTTGGTGGGCGAAGATTATGGGTTAGTTTTTTTGGTTGACTCTAGAGACTACAATTTTTATCACTTTTAAATTGTTCTGCAGAAACAGGAACAAATGAAAATATAGAAATTGCCATATATATTGGATGTTGAGGGTTTCCATATTAACCTTTTACTAAGATTTGATTTTCTATCATGTGCTCTTGTGTCGTCTTGTAAAGAAATGAATGATTTAAATAATTTGTCAAAATTGTTTTTTTTTCATTGAACCCAAGTCTCTTCAAACGGCGAAAGGTAATTGAGATAACGATTTTTCAAACATTTAACAATGTCTTTTATTTGAATCATCCCAACGAGAAAACGGTGCCAAAAGATGTTATTTTAATGTGATGTTCACAGAGTTTGGTTGATAGTTTATGTTAAAATCAGACTGATGAAATCTGCCAGACCATTTTGAAGATGCTTTTGGAAAATTATTCAAATGAATCATTTTGTTTTTATTTTGATCGCATTCATTTTTAGCTCAATCCTTTTCAAAATTCATGTAGAGCATATCTATTTTGGAAGGTGCGTCAGACATCTTCCATCTTTAAGAAGGCATTCATTTGCGGACAAAACTTCAACATTAAATAAAGTCTTAATCACAAATGAATTGTTGTTAATGATTCAACAATAGAAATGGGTCCACTATCATATACGTTTTATTTTTTTCCACGCACATGTAACATTGTGTGACACACAACATACACACACACACACAATACACACACACACACACACACACAATTTTTCATATATATATATATATATATATATATATATATATATATATATATATATATATATATATATATATATATGTAAAGGTAATCCACAGTTGGTATGTAATCCAAACATCGTTGTTAGGAGTAAAGTTTTAAGACTGATCCAAAACAGAGCTTTTATATTTAATTTACATTCCAAATAATTAAAACACAAAATATACAAAATCAACTCATTTTTTTTTTAATTTTTTAAAAGTTAAATTATTTGTTTTCAATCTATTTTTTTGTATATGTTTTATATATAACCGTTGAAAAGAAATGAATTTCGTCTGTTGAAATAAACTTATTCCTCATATGTGGTTATTTGGGATTTTACTGTGTATTGAAACATATATTAGCCAACGCGTTTCGTCCGAAAATATTTTTATCATTTCGAATCCAAAATTCTATTTCAAAAAAAATATTATAACAAGAAAATATCTATAAAAAATTATACACGAACACAAAATATAATAAAATATATAAAATGTCCATAAAGTTCGTTTCATTTTTTTTTTTTATAACTTTATTTGTATTTGTCATAAAATAATCTGTCTAAATATTTTAAAAAATAATGTACCTAGTTTTAACGATTACCAGAAAATAACTAATGTGATTTCAGGCATTACTGTAAATCAGTTATAAATGTTTTCTATGAACTTCAAAAATCGTTTACCCTTTGTATTTGCTAATGATGGAGGACATGTGGAAACTTAAATAAAATTTCAATAAAACCTTTTAAAATATAGATTTAATTCTTTCTAATTAATTTTTTCCAAATTATTTTATATCTCAAATACAAATAAATATTATAAATTTAATAAAATAAATTTTAAAAAATATAAATTATATAAAATAATAAAAATAAAATTTTAAATTTTATAAAAATTACGAACTTTGGACAATAATGAATGTGTATAAATTTCAAATATATACTTATTTATCAGGTTAAATGAAAATCTCAATTAGTTATTTATCATTAAAAAATAACATCATTTTATGTTTAATAGATGAAAGTTTATAAAAGATGTTAAAAATGTCGATCCATAACGTATATATATATTTTCAGAATATCTTGATGGATATTTATGAACGTTTCAAATTTATAATTTTTTAAAATTTATCAATGTTTTGCTCTTATCTATAAATAATTTTACAAAAATAAATATATTAATTTATATATTGATAGAATTTTTTCAATCATAATTGTGTTTTCCTTTTTTTTTTATTCGAACATATATATATATATATATATATATATATATATATATATATATATATATATATTTGTATTATAACTGTGCAATTGTAATTTATAAATTCATGAATCATTCATACAAAAAAATCAATATTGAGAAATGTTTTTTAATAACACATTTCTCATAGCATTTTTTTTTGGATTACATCTCTATTTTCGTTGTCCTCTTATTACCGAGAAGTAAAAAACAAGAACAAAATCTATTTCCATACCTGAGGATGTCTGTAGGAACAGACGAAAGCTTGTAAAAATTAAAAAAGACCTTATGCAACTGGAATTTATAAACAGGGATCATATCATTCATATACAGGTTCGGGGTTGGTATATCTTATTTATATTGTTTGCGAATATGTATTCTCGCCATTTAAATCATTAACCTCAATATTTGTTATTTGTATGAATGATTCATGAATTTATATATATATATATATATATATATATATATATATATATATATATATATATATATATATATATATATATATATATATATATGAATTCAATTGACTTAAATGAAAACTATTTTTATGTTGACTGAATTTCTCTCAATGTCTGATAAATGTCGAATTAATAACACATATTAAATTCATAAATTATGTATATGAAAAATTTTTCATAGGCTCCAAAAAATTTTGTTTATAATAATATAAATTCCATTAAGAACAGGAATGAACATATAATATTCAAAATGGTTATAATATGGTCTATTCATGTTAAAATATTTGATATTTTCACTTCATTTTTATAATATATATTTTTGTATATACTTTTGGATGGTATAACAAACTTAGCAAACACATCAATTTTTTATGTATTTTTTGAAAATATTTTTTAACCATTTTTGAAATTCCTATTGTTTTATTTAAATTCCCTCAGCCAATTCTCGATTTTTTTGTTTTTTTCAAATGAAAAATATTTCTTAAAACTTCTTTTAAAAAAATGGGGAAATATTAAAAAATATCCATAAAAATCTTTAAATATCTTTGCTTTTAATTATTGTGTAATATTTACGTATGTATATTTATCAATATTAAATAATTCAATTATTAAAAATAAAAACAAAATAGCATTATTTCTTTAAATGATAATTTTGATTCGTTTTTCTAATATTTTTTCCTCAATAAAGCATTTTAAACGTTGAAAATCCTATAAATATGGTAATATTATCCGAAAAATTTTTCCCAATATATATTATAAAATTAAATTTTTTATATATTTGTCAATCCTCCAACATAAGATAGAATTGTATTTAATCAACATTTTTGAACTGCAAAATAAAACAGTGTCGTCCAAAAAAATTTATCTTCTTTGACATCTTTTTTAACAAATTTCGCCACTGAAACCTCGATAGAGGTCCATATTTTATAAAGAGTAATGATTTAATATGATCTTTAAAATATAAAAAAACATTGAAAATAAATTAAATTTTCTTTATTCCAGAGAATTTGGCAATAAAGATATTAAACATTACTTATTTATTAGATTGATAATTATGATGTTATAGTTATTTATAAAATGGGAAACAATAAATATTGTATCGTAGTTGGATTATATATTTTTTATAATTTTGTCATTTTTACAACATTTTGAATGAAAAATTTCAAAAATATTTTCTTTAAAATGGGGAATAATTTTTCTTCGCATTGTTTTTGGTTCAAATAGGTTTTTAAAATAACTTTTCAGATTTCTGATTTTCAGAAAAACATACTTCATGGGAAATTTTTTTTATTTTGCTGTTTTTTTTTTTCCGAAAACGTTTAAAAACAATATCTGTTTCTAAATGCAAATTCTTAGTCTAAATGATTACAATTAGAATCAAATAATTTTGTCTTCTTCAGGAAATGCCATTAAAAATGGAAAAATCCATAATTGAAAAACTTTGTTCTAAATCATGAAAATATTTTTTTTTCTATTTTAATTAATAATGGAAATTAATAAAATTATAAAATTCATGGGAAAAATTATAAAATAATAACAAAAATTTGGGACGCAAAAATATTTTCTTTATTTTCATTAAAAGAGCATCTTTCATCTTTTTTTGTTTGTTTATCAAAATTTGGAAACAATAACCTTTTTCATTAATACCTATTCCCGTTTACAGTTTTCCTTTTTATTTTGAATAATTTCAACCCATTTAGAATAAAGCAATATGAATGCATAGGCTACCTTTTAATTATTAAACAAGTTTTTAAAACACATTCGAAAATGTTTTTAAAAAGAAAAGAAAAATTAAGTAAATAGATGACAAAGAATTGATTTTGCATTTAAATTTTTGAAGATTTTTATTGTTGATTTTATGAAAGAACCAAAAAATAGTTCAACAAGACCAAACTACTACCCAAGACAACTAACATTTTATGATTTTAATAGTATTTTGCCAGAACATTGTGAAAAATTGGTGTTAGTTTCAATCCTATACAAAAATGTGGGATTAAATTTGATTGCTTAGAAATCTATGTTTCATCCAATATTTTTCTGATTAAATTGTCAAATATCTTATTCTGTAAAAAAAAATTAAAGGCCGATATGAATTTCTTTGTATGAAAACAAAAACGTTTATTTCAATGTTCTAAACCTTAATTTGCAGCCTTTAATTTACAAAAATTTTATTTTATTTCCTTATTTTATGCTCTTTAGGTTTTTCTTTTTAAGATAATTCGCAAACGAAACTTTATAGCCTCACACTAATTTTGGGATTTTTCATGGGAAAAAAGTGTTCAACGGAATACATTCTTTTTTTAAAGACCAGTTCAAATTTCTTTAAAAATAAATATACCAAAGGAAAATAAAGGAAACTCTGTCCTCATTCCCTTCAAAACATTTTGAGAAGAAAAATCACTAATTGTTTTTCTTCAAATGCTTTCCTAATCTCTACGAGCTTAATTTGTTAACGTCTGGCTATTAAAAATTATATATCCTATTGATTGATCTTAGTTTTATTTAACAGTTTTTTTACGTTTTGACAAACGCATAAAAGAAAAAAAATATTTAATTTCTTCCGTCAAATAATATTCATTTATCCCTGTTTTTTTATTTATAATCTATAAGAAAAGAGTTTTCTCTTATGTTTAATTTTGAAAGGATATATTTTACGCTATTCAATATATATATCTGGTATATTTAAATTTACTTTTTTCCCATCTTTTATTATACGTCTTTTCAGGTTTATCTCAATGTTTTTGTAATATAGAGTTATATATAATATATATATAATGAATCCATGTATAATCAGATTTCTGTTTGAACACCAGAGATGACCTAAAAGAATTCATTTAAACCCTTTATTTTATCATTTTAGGTAAATATCTCGTTACACAAAATGTCTAATTACTCTTTTCTGTTGAGTTTTTATTTTAGTATTGCATCACTTATAAAAATCCTTGATTTTATGAGTATTAATATATTTATATGCCCGGTTACTGGGATAGTCTGTTAAACCCTTTAATTAATGATTGGAACCGACTGAATTCCAGATAGCCCATGTTTAGAATATATATTGTATATAAATTTTTTTAAATTTAAAACAACCTTTTCTTGCCTTTTATACAGCAATAAATTACACAATGCAGCAAGACCTGATCATTGAACTCAATATAAGTACACCAAACAACGAGCAAACTTCAAAAATTCACCATTCTATATTTTA
>CAHIKZ030002684.1:0-120000 GCA_903632075.3 Acanthosepion pharaonis | reverse complement strand
AACGCAAAAAAATTAATCCCTTTTTCACTACTTTTCAACAAAATTTCTTCGATTTATAATAGAGTAACTTTGCGTAACAAAAAAATTCATAACCCTAATATATATTGTGTGTCTGCGCGTGTGTAAATATATATACATAAAATTCTCCCCGTTTATCAGCATTTTTCTGTAATAGCTATATCATTATGTTAGAGCTATCTGCCTTCCTCTTGCGTTGTTAGGTGGCAGTGTCGTTCTTATGATAAGGGCTAACGGTTCGAGGATGATTACAATTCAACTCTATGAATGAGAATAAATCCATAAAATTATAGATATATTTAAATACTAAAATGTGAAAACCTAATATTCATTATGCAACGAATTTTAAATTATTTATAAGCCGTTATTTTTTATGACACCGATAAATTAATACAAGACAAAATTTTCAGATGCTCTCCTTTAAAGTCATGAAAACCTTTAACCATGAAAACTTTGGTGCATTATTTGAAAATGTGTATGTCGGAGACCATCTACGCATGCGCCTGTGTGTATTACATTGTGATATAAAAGATAATGTTTAGTATAATGAAAATATTTCACCTCAAAACGTACATTTTAAAAATAAACATCAATTACTTCTACTTCGATCTTTTGCTACGTGTAAATGTTGTTTTGTATTTGTTGGTTACAACGTCATCATCTCAAAATATGCATAACACGAACGCTCATATTATTATTATTATTATTATTATCGTTTTATTTATGGAACATGTTTAGTGCTCGTTAAAACAAACGCGACATTAAATATTCATTCGCAGTCAAATGTCTTCCAAACTGAGAAGATAATAAAATATATAATTAGTTTAACATCTGATTAATTGTTTCCTGTTTTTGTTTTATTCCAAAATAAAATTTCAGCTTGCTGCTACACAGAAAAGTCTTCTTCACTGTCACAGTTTATTGACAACCTTCATAATATTCCCGAATATTTTGAAAAATATACTTTAGGCAAGATAAAGTAAAACTGCTTATGTATGAGTGCATTTTACCATCGGTTATAATTTAATGAAAACATTAGCGATTATAACGCTCACGTGGCCTTGTACCAAACTAAGAATGGTAATGGTGTCTATATAAATGTATATGTGTAGCGACTTACATGTTTTCAGTTCTACGTTAATGAATATAAATTTATTTAGATAGGTACAGCCAATGCCGAGAAATGGTTAAAAAAATCTTATAAAGAGTAAGTAGCCCTGTACACAGTAGGGTCAAATTCACTGCGCAAATAACTACGCTTCTGAGACAAGTTAACCCAGGGCACGACTACACATACACACTTGTGTATAACGAAGAGGCAAACATATATCTATATACGAATCGACGTTGTTCATATTTATTAAAATATATATATATATATATATATATATATATATGGGGGGGTGAGAGAGAGAGCGAGAAAGAAAGGCGATTGGGTTTAAGCATGAAACATGGCTTACATGTATGCGTAAAAGTGCACAATATCAGGGAGAGAGATTATCTAAATATAATAGTAAATATACATTTAAATATTAATAGTAAATAATAGTAAATATAATAGTAAATACATGTAATAATGAATATAATTGTGCAGAATGATGACAATACTGAGTGGCGACAGACGTAATCTCCAGGCCATGTTTTCGTCATATATATATATATATATATATATATATATATATGAATTGTAGTCAAATACAGATCATATATAGATCAAAATACAACAGAATCATACGATAAAGATTAAATGGGAAACCATTATGAATCTAACATGTTTCAATTTTATTGAAGTTTCATCAAAGAATGAGGTATGGGGAAAAAAGAAGGAAGAACTTATGCTATTAATTATGTTTGTGTTGTTTGATTTTTTTTTTTTTGGTTAATCAGGTTTCACGTGGTTTTGACTTGTTAAACAACGTTAGTATAATTTAAGGATTACGGAATTCATGAAATTAATGAATACGAAGTATAAGTGAAAAAACGCAAATAATGTATTTTTTATGTAAGAGTATCATAATTCAAGTTTATCTATGTAGTATTCAGATGATCATTTACAAGTGGTATATATATATATATATATATATATATATATATATATATATATATATATATATATATATATATTTGTATATATATGTTGTGTATATATATATATATATATGTATGTATTATATATATTGCATATATATATATATATGTTTTATATATGAATGTATTTTTATATATATATATATATATATATATATATATATATATAGTGGACGCTCCCGTCGTATTTCACGTATGAGGGTCAGCAACTCAGTCATAAGTTCCCCCAAAGAACCTTCCACGGGTTTTGAATTCAGTGTTGTTCTTCTCCTAGACTAGTTGCCATTAAAGGCTATAGAACCCAGTCTGTTCTGCTAATTACCTATCACTGGAGGGAGATGAAGAGGATTCATAAGTTTCGCATGTTTGTTTTAGATAAACATCTGTTAGATTCTTTAATAATGGATTAAATAAAGGTTGGTAATATAAAATATTATTACTGACGTGTTGATAGTTGATAAAATATCAGTACGCCCTCAAAGTAATTTTCTTTTTTCATTAGGGTGGCCTTTGTAAAAGGTAAAATATTTGCCAATTTTGTTCATGTGTATTTACAAAATCAACACTCGGACTACCATCAAACATAACATATTTCGTCTGAACACTTAGCCTGGCAGTAAGAATAATTAGCAAGAGGCTTACGACGTTTCGTCTGTGAGAAAGGGGCTCTGGGATAGATTAATCACCCAAAGGAGCGGGGAGACGCTTTTGTACTCTATCAAGACTGGAAAGTGAAGACTGGTCAGCTCCTGTCCATATATGGCAGCAGTGCTCCATTTCTGGCCTGACCTGGCTCCCGTAAGATTAGAGGATAACAGGAGGATTTTGGTGCTTGCTGGTTCGTTTCATGGAACCGATCATTTTATCAGCATCTTTAGCGATGGATCGTATGTACGAAATCTACTTGAGGTCTGGGTAGAGTTTAAGGCCTAAGAGGCGCTCAAGTCATGTGGCCTTCCAGAAGTAATATTTATTCTTCATGATTGTTGGTAGTTCTTGACTTTGGGGCTTACAGTACCAATCACGTTCCCAAGGGGTCCCCCATCTAAGTACTGACCTGGCTCTACGATGCTTAACTTCGGTGATCGAACGAGAACCGGTGTTTCAGCGTGATTTGACCGTAAGACCAAAGTCCAACCCTTACCTCACAGTCGGTGGGGGGGTGTAAACGGTAGTGTCAGAGCTATGCCGCCCGGAACGTCGTTCCTGGTAGGGCCACCCAAGGCGGACAGGTCTGACACACACGCCGGCTAACAAGGGCTCTGGTGAAAATCCAAGGAGCGTCTGCATCGGCAACCGGCGGCTTCTGGTCATTCCTGTCTCTGCGTCTGTGGGAATCCCGCGGCAAGCAAGAACGTTATCCGAGTAGGCCTGGGTACCCTACTTCTGTAATTTATCCCAAGAATCTTCTTCTCATAACAGGAAGAAGCCGGCTCAATCCGCCCAGGGTGAATGCCGCATCAATACAAATAAAATAATGTTGGTAGTTCAGTGTCCGATTGGCAATGATTAAATGTAACTAGTTTCGTTTTCGAGGCATTGAATGTAACTAGCCATCTTTCTGCCAGTGAGATTCAAGACCTAGGACAAAGGAAGGATCAGCTTCCAGGCTCTTTTCATCTAGACTGTTGGAAGTGCAAACATATACCGTTGTGTCATCAGCATAGATATTTAGAAATGATCAGAGTATACTTTTAGGCAGGCCATTTATACAGAGGACGAAGAAAATCAACCCCTGGGGGATACTTGCATTGACTGCTAGGGACCCGTAAGACTAACCACTAACACCTATCCTCAGGTTAGGAAGTACTAAATTGTTCAGCACTCATATAATGTACGTCTTATTCGTCTTCCTTTTTTATCCGAATATCTAAATGAACTTAGGCAACGAGAGGCAATGGCAAATACATATTATTTTTATTGTTATAGTTTGTATTTATTTTTCCTGGTCAAATATTCCGACAAGGAACGTTTTATATAATAACTATGTTTAAAATTTCAGTTTCGTCATCTGAGGGACTTTTTAAATCCTTCAGATAACGAAAGTCGTTGGCTAAAATTAGTTTTCCTTTTATCTTTATTCAATATCTACTATGTTTATTTGGTACTGTACGCCACCTTAAGATAGGCCTAAGGATCTTTTATATATTTTGTGTGTATATACAAATGGACATACGTATATATATTTGAAATCTACATGGAGCGATATATACTTCCAACGGATAGACACAGAGGAAGTTGACATTTTACTTTTTGAGGTCAAATAAAACCGTAGAATAATATTTAAAATATCATTTTAAAAGCGTACAAGTCGTAAGTAAACTGAAAATTAATAAAACAATATTTATTTTCGGTTTGGAAAATTTTAATAAAGTATTTTTAAAGCGTAAATGTTAAAAACAATCTTTATATGAGATCATAAAATATCATACTGACGCATGAGAAAGGGGAAACTTAGAAATCAAATACTTTTTCCCGAATTATTATAAATAACAGTTACAATAAAATCTTCCAGCAAACTTGATTCAATGCAAAACTTTGTATATATATATATATATATATATATATATATATATATATATATATACTATATATATATATATATATATATATATATATGTATATATATATATATATATATATATATATATATATATATATATATATATATATATATATTCGAACTGTATAAAATGGAGGAACAAGTCATAAAACTGATAGTGACATCAAATATCAATAAAATATTTGATAAATCTGTTTGTTCGTGAAGATGCATTTATATAGTTAAGTTTAAATTTCGTGTACTGGTCCTATAAAATGACGTTTGGGTTTGTGCGTATCTACGATAACTTCCTTTAATTTCTTCACCAGCAGCCACTATCCGACAACTTCGACCATTATTTCAAACTTTGTCGTTTCAAATTTAATGTCTTAAAGACATTTACAATGGTTGCATTTGATCGTGGATTCTGCGATGAGAATGCAAGTAATAGAAATCCATTCAATGAAATGAGGAAATGCATTTCGAAAGGCGTCCATCTCCGGAATCAATTACTGCATTTGTTTCGCACGAGGTGGAGATTGTCTCCCTCTGCGACAATCTATATGTTCTGACGTCACCACATCTTCCATTTATAGACAAATGTAAGCGAGAAGTAATCGAAAACATTCCACGAACTCCGGCGATTGGCTTTAATGCTAATAAAATATTTTATGCGAAACTTTTATTTCTAATATGCTGCTTGAAATTTTCATTTCATTATGGCGCAAACCCCAAATTTATCTTGAGATATTTTAACTAACAAATACCAACCCTGGCAACCAATCATTGAATTTGCAGATTTGGTGTTGTTCCTATGAAACCACTTGCAAAATAACCGATAAAACGTTTACTACAAATTTTTCCCGGAGCTATAAATTTGGTCGTTTTGCTAAAAACAAGATCAGCTGTCTATACAAGACTTTTATTGGCAATATATTTGTGAAAGAATTGATAACAACATGCCACAGTACCAAAGCTGTTTTCGGTTTCTAAACCATTATCATTTCTATCTAAAATCTTTGGCATAAACAAACCATGATCGGAATGTTTTCTTTTGCCTTTCTTGCAATCTAGACTGCATGTCATGTCATAAAATCTCTGTAATTTTACTTTGAAAATGTTTATTTTATTTGAGAGAGAATGTAAAGTATCAGAATCTGTCATTATTGACCTGGATATTATGACAATGAAATTTATTTTTCTATGCATTGGGTAAAGTTCAAATAGAGGATGAGTATTTTCAGTGTTATATAACATAATCCATTTACACTCATCTTGCAAAAGAAAATATCTGATGATTTTTGTTGCAACATCTGCAGAAATTGTTAACGGAAAAATAGTGAAATAATGTCGATTCATTTTTCTGAATAGGATTTTGTTATACTACTACTACTACTAATACTACTACTACTACTACTACTAATAATAATAATAATAATAATAATAAAATAATAATAATAATATTAATAAATCAGTTTCAGAGTGAGTATAAAACATATAGACGCTATCAAGTTACCAAAACTACTAATTGGAATTTCCGTGGGAAACGAGTTTTTCAGCCAAAAAAGAAATGGTACACCCAGATTCCTTAAAAAGCCCCAAAGGAAAAATAAATACGTTTTAAAACAATATAAACTATATACATGTTAATTATTAATTAACATGAGAATTTGCTACAAAAATGCCTATATTTAGTGCCTTCTCTTATACGGGTACGATTATATCTAATCGGGTAATGAACCAGTGTTGGATTGTACTATAAAGATGACGATGATAATAATAATAATAATAATAATAATAATAATAATAATAATCAAATCTGAAGTAGTCCATTATTTTTTTTCCTTAATAATAATTTGAAGAAATTGAAGAAATATATATCTAAATCCAGCGGTAGATGTTCGAGTCCCGTTGCATTATTGACGCGGAAAGCGATTTCGACAAATCCGTTTTCAAAGTTTTTTTTTTTTTCCATTTTGTTCTTTTTGTACTAATGTCTTTAAAAACGATATGAATTCATTTCCTGTTCCTCATTTTATGGATAAATAAAATATTTGGGTAGACTGGGCTCTTTAGCCTTGGGTGGCAATCGGCCTAGAAGACGGATTACTCTGAATTCAAAACCATAGAGAAAACAGTAGCATGCCACTTCTATATCTTCCCTAAGATGTCATGTTAATTAAGGGGTAATAAATAAAAGGAAATCTATGGAGAGCCATAATCGCTTTCACATTGAAGAGCAATGGCATTAAAATATATCATGTCAATCATTACATTAGATGTTTACATTTTATTTTTCTTACTTTTTATAATACTAATAATGAACTTCGTTTCCGAATTAGTATTCTTTAAATCAGCAACGCATTTGATGGGAAATAAAGAGTAAATTATATATCTGGCGAAAGTGAAAATGGATATATAGTGATTTTTTCTTCTAAAGTAACCGATCAAAATATGAAACCAGTTAGCACGAATGTTACTGTTGTCCTCTAGGACGATTCTCTATATTTTATAGTTAGACACGAAACCCTTAAGCTTTACATTTCGAAATGTAACCGAATCTAATATTAAAAATGGATATTTTTCACTTCCATGGTACAGGGTTTAACATACGGTATTTACTCTGCCCCCCCCCCACTAGGACGAGATTTGACACAAGGTCTATTACAGAGTTTAACATACGATATTTAATCTGTCCCTTCTACAGGACGAGATTTGACACAAGGTATATTACAGGGTTTAACATACGTTTTGTTACAGGGGCGTTGCAAATATTTGATCATTTCGGAATCACGGATATGCGTGAATCCTGATTTGTGCTGATAATGTTATAAATTTTAACTGATTTTTTTTTTCTGCTCGCCTTTTTTATATTTAAATAAAACTCCAATCTCTGAATTCAATAACCAGACTGATTAATATAGGATGTTTCTCGATATAGTTGTGGTGGTCTTGGTGAAAGGAGAAGAAAAGTCGAATTTCCCTTCCTCCCCATTACAGCTAAAGAAAAATAATGTACAAATGAGTTTCAGTTAGAATTTTTGTATCATTGAAATATCTAAGCAAAAATCATCCAACTGTCATTAGATGCTGTTTATCGAATATTTTTTTGTTTTTAAACATTTTTCTTTCTTATAAATATTTCTTACCATAGCCTTCTTTTTTTCTTCTTCATTGTTTCTTGTTTCGTTTATAATCGCACTTTTAAGTCATTTTTTGGATACACTATTTTTTCTGTCTTTTCTTTCACGTTTCCATATTTACTCTTTGCTTTTTGCATCTTTTTCTGCTTTATTTTCCTGTAAAATCATAGTTCTTTCCATCTTTTGCTCCTCTTATATCATCTTTAAATTATTATTATTATTACAATTATTATTATTATTATTATTATTATTATTATTATTATTATTATTAAATCTTCTGCCCACATTCTTTAACCAGAGCCTTCCAGGGACTGTTTTTTTTTTTACTTAAAGTGTTAAATATGTGATGAAACGTATTTCCGTATATTTTGGGGTGATAGTATTGTGTTCAAATTTTATGTAGAAGTTTTAAAATGAAGACTGCTTTGTCAAATAAATAAGACAGAAATGTCTCTACTTAGATGGAAAATTCTTGAGAGTGCTGCTATCGTATTTTATCAAAACATAAATCTACACCCCGAAGTATTTTTTTTCTTCATATCTACTTTCCTCAAAGAAATACTCCTTTGTCAAGCTAACATGTTTGGCTATAAAAAAATAAATGAAAACAGTTGTATTCAAAACGTTCTGTTATTTAAAATTATATAATACACAAATTAATTTCAAAGTAAAATATATGTAATAATAATTACATTATTTTAAAAACATCAACATTTACACACTTTCGTTTATAGACATTAAATTTTATCATTTAGAATCCTCCATAATTTACTTTGTATTTCAGTTAACCTGATGTATATTTATGAGCAATCTTAAATTTAAAAATTCAAAATAACTAAGGATATTTTTGCGTTCTTTAAAAATTTAAATGCAACATCAAACGCCATTTTTTGTCTTCTTGAATCCTTTTTTTATTGTCCTTTCTCCTCGCTAATGTGGTTTCAATCTTTTTTTTTCTACTTCCAGTAACTCTTTGAGCCAAAGTAGCATTATCCCCTTGCTCGGAATGAAAATTAAAAATTGCGTTTCTTTTTCATCTGAACGAACTATTCCTTTTTGTGTGTAAGTGAAATAGGCTTTAACTTTTTCTTCTTCAATTTTTTTAGTTAAAGATCTTGAGACAACACTGTCCACTTTTAACGACATATCTAGCTTTTACAACACCAACAAAAACGTTATAATTAACTACATATTTACCCTCTATATCTCCATTATACCGACATTATTATTATTATTACTACTACTACTGCTGTTACTACTACTACTACTATTATTATTCTATAGAGATTATACTGGACCCGTCCTAGACTCGCAAAATATTGTTAGTGATTTCCTGCCTCACCGGGGGCTAAGTCGTTTCAGAAATAACATTGTAGTTTTTTTTTCTCTTTTTTTTTTTACCTTCACTAACACAATCGCTAAAAGGGAGTTGATCACTTTCGCTATTCACGCTAACACAACCTCCACTTGCTTCAGACGTCAGACGCAAATCTTTTAGAACCAACTTTCTGATTTCTGTTCCAAATCGCTAACTTGTTGGCACTCTGCCAGCTGATATTCTTGTGCAAGTCTCTTTCCCTAAATCGCTTGATGTAGGGTGATTTTCGTTCCAAGAACAGAGATAATATGAATGTGACAGTTATGGACATCAGGGTGATTAGTGACTAAAAGAAGTGATAGGGACGCAAGCAGTCGGTAAGTCAAAATCTCCATAGATTTCCTTGATTGGCACAAAGGAGAAGATGGCCAAATAAGCTTAAAACAAAGAAACGGAAAGAAAAGATTATTTTTATACGCACTATCTTATTTGAAGATCTTGAAAAGTGAAGATAACATGTTGTGTGGAAGGCGAAGTAACAAGTGTGTAGAAAGAAGTGAAGAAAATGATTCAAAACTGTGAATAATAAGAGAGAAGTGAGAAAAAGGAAGAACAAAGCTGGTAAAGGAAAATGTTGTACATGATAGAAGAATCCGTTTACCTACTCACAATCATGATGGTACGTTAGGTAACAGTTAATGTGAAGACCCACAGGTGTATATAAAAGGCAGTTCCAGAATTTAGACATTTTCATTTACACTTACCATTTTGGTACACCTCAAACATCAAAGATTAATCCTGATTTTAGCACCTAATAAATGTCTTGTATTATTTTGTAACGTGTAGAAAGTATTTTATTCATTATTTTCTTTTTTTACCTTAAAAGCTTTTGCGGGTCAAGTGGATAATAAAATGAATGAGTATTCTTCGATTCAGGGAGGTGCAATGATTGCTAATCTGCAAAAATATTGCCATGTCTATATTTCTGAGATGTGGTATTGTAACTATTTACACTATTTACATAATAAATACATGTTTATAATTATAATGTATTTATTTTTTTTTAAAGCAGTTCACTCCAAACAAGGCGGGAGTGCCATTAGCACGTGGTGGGGGGTTCTCAGAAGATTGAGAACAAGAGTAAAGAGGCGTGTCTGAGAAAAGGATACAGAAGAGGACGGGGAACAAGCTCAGGGTGCCAGATATCGACTGACATTAAACTTGAATATTTGACGATTATAGTCATTGGTAAAGCAAGTAAGGGTAAGGGAGTTCCACAGACGGGTAGTGCGAGAGAAGAAGCTGTTTGAGTAGAAGTGAGGGTTATATTTAACCGTTTTAACAGTGAAAGGGTGAGACCGAGATGCCAGCCTGTTAGCACGTTTAAATTCTTGCAGTCTGGGAACAATCTAAAGTAGCTCGTCGGAACATTTGGCCTGAAAATACTTGTAGAATATACAGAAGGAAGCCACGGCATGACTGTGGGAAAGCGATTATAGACTAGATGCCAGATCAGGACCTATCACATTGCATATTAGTCTCTGTATTTTTTCGAGGACCTCTTGACATACAGCGAGGACAACAGTCCATATATGAGTGCAAAAAAGTTAATAAATAATAATATATCCACTACAAATCCTATTAAAAAAATAAAATTAATTATATACTACACTAAATCTAATATATCTAATACAATCATTTGTAATGACTCTTCCCGGACCATGTGGCGCAGAAACCCAACATCATTTATAAATTTAAATGTCCTTTGGGAGATTATATCACCAACAGTAAAAATAATATTTATGTTGGACACACTACAACAACGTTGTCTTGGTGGTTAAGTTTTTATTTGAATAATATGTCAAACATTTCTAAACGTTTATAACAACAAACCTGTCCACATTCGCAGTTCAGAAAAATTCTTGTTGAAAATGCTTCTATACGATTTCCTGAAAAGAATAAACATAAACTAAAAATTCTCGAAGCTATCTATATTAAAAAATTGAAACCAGATCTTAATAAAATTAATTATTAATATTCCACATATTTTATCAAATGTGTACAATAGATACTTTGAAATGACATGTTTTGCCCTAATCGTTTTTTTAATACTTATATTGTAACTCATGTATTATAAATATATATATATATATATATATATATATATATATATATATATATATAAAGGCATTTTTATGTTTAAACGTTCTTTTTATAGATACAAATATTTAAGTAAATGCTTTGTTTATAATAAACAGTATTAACATTTACCGGCCTGAATGTCCGAGAAATTTTCAGAGAAAATATGCGTCCACCGACAGGAATCGAACCCTGTATCCTATACGGAACCGTCAAATAGTCTGACATGCTTTTGCCAATTAAGCCACAGGCCGGTAAATGTTGTTAATACTGTTTATTGTAAACAGAGCATTTACTTAAATATTTTATCTATAAATAGAACGTATAAACATAAAAACGTCTTAAAATAATTGTCGGACTTTGTGCATTTCCTATATATATATATATATATATATATATATATATATATATATATATATTATTGGACAGTGTTATTATTGAACTGTTTCACCTACCCTGTCCATAACTCTCCCTCCTATCCATAATGCTTCTCCTCTGTAAGCCTGATTGTTTTTCTTTTTTTTTTACTCTCTTGAATACATAATCTGCTAGGCTAGCCTAAGGTGTATTGTTCACTAAGCAAAGCTTAGTTTATACCACAAGTCCACATGCATCTTTCATCCAGTAAAGAGCGAACACATTATTCAAGTGTAATGCAGGAAGCATGGTGGAGTGATGGATAGTGGCTCGGATTGAGGAATCGGAGAGCCGAGTTCAAATTCTAGTGGAATCCATTACATTCACTTACGTCCTAATACACTTGGAAAATGTATGAATCCTCTCCTTCTTCCCCCTCCCCAGCTATAGTTTTGGATGACAATTGGTTTACTCCAGATAGCAACCTACTGAGGGAAAAGATTTGCCTCGTCAGTCATATATCGAAAGATATCGCCTAAGTGTTTATCACGCATGGAACATAACTGACTGAATGGTCAACCAGATGTACTTAAATAACCATTAACCGATGACAGATAAGTAAAATGAAATTATTTACACAATAACATGAACCTGTGTTATCATAATTTTTGTCTAAGAAGGAAATTAAAGAAAGGAAGAGGTTTAAAAAGATAATGACTACAGAAGGCGTGTAAAGTTAAAACGTCTAAATGAATTAAAAATATAGAATAAGATAAATCATGGAATTTACGCCAGTGCCAAAGGTTCCAGCTCAAATATAGCCAATGATTTTAATATTCAAACTACGCAGACTCTCGCCAGACAGAGGACTAACAAAAACTAATTCGTCTTTCCTCATCTCCCTATATTTATTCGGAGTTGTACTACACAAATCTTGGGCAAATTTTAAATGACATATAGAAAATAGAGGAATGGTGTGTTCTTTACACATTTTATAAAGCTCTACGCCTCCATGGATGTGCAGTTAGTGAAATGTTTGGGTTACGTTTGATGTCACACAGGTTGAACAGCAGCGGAGGTCATTTGAATGATAATCTCAAGATTTCAGTCTGCGTATACTAATGCGAGATTTTAAGAACGAAGGAACTAAAGAAGCTGGAAATTATAAGATTATTCT
The DNA here is from genome assembly GCA_903632075.3 of Acanthosepion pharaonis. Lineage (NCBI taxonomy): Eukaryota > Metazoa > Mollusca > Cephalopoda > Sepiida > Sepiidae > Acanthosepion > Acanthosepion pharaonis. Next base: position 107,218 of record CAHIKZ030002684.1, on the reverse strand, counting down.
CGAGATTACTTACAGATGAACAAGTGTACTAGATGAACGAATGTCAGTGAATAGGCAGAGTTTTGAAGTGGCCACTCAGTGGCTATGCGCCGTGATGCACTGGATAGAGGCTCGGAATACCAATCGACTTCCTTATATTTACTTATACGCAAATACCTTTGGTAAATATATGAATCCATTCATTCTCCAACAGCTATAGACTGTGCACTATAGCCTTGGTTGGCAACTAGTCTAAGAGAAAGGTAACTCTGAATGCAAACTTAGAAAGGAACATGGAGTTGTTAATTAATTACATCGTAGAGCTATGGACTCCAAGATCTCGACTTGCACCATATATAAGTTTCCTTAAACTGCTGTATTTTTTGAAAAAAATTACATTTTAAACGTAATAAATAAAGATAATTTCACAGAATAACTTACATAACGAAAGCAAAGCTTCTTAATAATACACGCCATTGGTTAGAAAAGTTGACAATGTTTAATCTTCGTGTCCATTTTCTGTTTTAAAAAGCAATTATTAGAAATTTAATAAAACCCAAATATGCAAAAGTGGATTTATACATTTTATTTATTCTTGAGAACAGACAACATATATGTTAAACATTATTTATTTATTACATTGATTATTTACAAGAATAATTTTATATTTACAAGATTATAAAAAATATATGAACCAACTAAAATAAAATATTTATTATTTACCATTCTGCAACGAAATGAATACGAAGATAACTTTTTTTATTCATAAATATGTAAAAATGTCTGTGTAAAATGTTTAAATAAACAATTAACAAAGAATAACTGAAATTATACAACTAAAAAACGCATTTTCCGGACATTTTTTATCATTTTATCTCTTCACATAAATTCACTAAAATGGGTTAAGAGCATTTCTTCCTCTAAAACAACCATTCTTTTATTTTGCGTTTTGTCCATAGATATTTATAAAGAGATAAAAAAAATCTGCATTGCAGTTGGTTTTCATATTTTGATAAGTTTGTATTTTTTTTTTTACAAAGTTTTGAATGAAAATATTTCTTTTCTAATTTATTTCTTTAGAAAATGTTAAATAATAAATATCGCATTGTACTTGGTTCCCATATTTTGATAATCTTGGAAAACATTGGCGGAGGACTCAATGGTGTAAACAGTAATGGCGCAGTCAAGAGAATAATCGTCCTTTTGACACAGATTTTTTTTCTTGGTAGGCATGAAGGATAAAGATTGCCTAAAGTGTATTACTGTATTTATTGCATAGACTATTATGACATTTTCATATTTCTTCTATAGAATATGAGACCTATACATCGCTTGACTTGGACTTTTATAAAATTTCTGAAGTAAAAAAAGAACCACACACAAGAAAAGATTAGGTCTGATAACGAACACTGAGTAGAAATGAGCCAACTCAAGTCTGTATATTTTTATTATATATAATGCAACACATAGGGAAAATGTTTGAAATCAAACACACGCAGATATTCACTCACAAACATTCAATCAATATAAATCCACCCGTTCTCTATCTTCCTCACTTGCGCACACACACACATCAGATGACTTCTAACACAAAATCAACAAAGTGTAAACTCAAATATTTGGCGTTTGTAGGAAAGAGAGAAAATACATTAGATCGCATTTAAATATCAGTTTTTCTTGGGCAGAATAATTTTGTGTGCCGGCAACTGTGATAGATTCACATAATTGTCCATATTGCATTTATTTAAGAGAATCATGCTGTATTTATGGTCAAAAAGATATTAGAACTGAGTAGGGTTCTTGCTGAAGATTTGATTCTAGGTTTATGGTGGACCCTAACACGGTATTTAGCGGAAATTTCCAAATCTGGCGAGATTGTGATTCAAGCGGAAATTTAACTAGACGAGAATGTTATAACGTTTGGTTTTTGGGTGTTTTTTTTTTAATTTCCACAAAAATTTCTGCTTTTTTACACGTTATTTTCTTATTATTATTTGTTTAACTGTTTGATTACGGTTTATTTATTTATTTTTATTCCAGATAATTTTAGCGAGATCTTAGTTATTCTTGACACAAATATCTTACAAGTGATACGAATGTGTCAAAAAGATAATAATTATGATTTATTAGTAAGAGACTAAAATGGTAAGAAATAATGATTTATATTCAAGACAGAAAAGAAAATAAAGGTCTTATTATAGAAAACTTGTAATGTTTGTCTTTTTTGTGCACACCTGCGCTCACACACACACGAATTTAATTAATAAGACATAGATGTAATTAATTGATTTAAAATATCAGTATCTCGTATTTTCTTTGTTTTATAAAAGATATCTCTATAATGGTTATAAAAATTATTAGTCATTCTCTTAATAACCAGTGATCAAATGTTCTCAGCCCGACACAATCGCTAAAAATCAAATCATCATTAACTTTTTCTGTAATATTTCTATATATATTATATATTCATATATATATATATATATATATATATATATATATATATATATATATTTGTGTGTGTAAAAATTGTGTGTGTGTTTGTGTGTGTGTGTGTGTGTGTGTGTGTGTAAATGAATTGAAAAAATATTTAAAGAACATTTCTAATACCAACAAAAAGGAATATTTCAAATCATTTAATGTTAATGAAAAAACAGAAGAACTTATACGTAGGATGAGATGGAGAGCTTTTTTCTTCCTTAATAAGAATGAATCAAAAAACAAAAACAAGGAAACTTACGGTTTTAACAGTAAAAATGCAGCACCATTTATTCATAGTTTGTCTGGTTTCGAAAAGGACCTACTGAAATAATTAACAACATAAATTTCCATGAATAGATAAGCTACTTTTCAGAAACGCCTGGATAAGATTGTTTGCAAAGGATATTAATTCTACAGATAAAATTTTAGTAAAATCAGACAAAACTGGAAACTTTTATAAAACCACCATAAAGGAATACAACGACCTAATAAATAAAGACTTGCATAAGAACTACAAGAAAGCGAATAAAAATGACCTCAACATAGTTCGGAATATCAATACTAGCAGTTAGGAAATCACTGATAAACTAAAGATCAGTGATAGAGTAGGTCAACTATATCAAAAAGAATGCTACATAACCTTAAAGGACCATAAACCAAATTTTGAGGCTAATCCTACTACAAGGATAATAAATCCCACAAGACCGGAGATCGGAAAAATAAGTAAAATGATCCTTGAAAGGGTAAATAAACAAATTAAGGAAAAAATTAGCCTGAAACTTTGGATTAATACCAAGGAAGTGATAAACTGGTTTACTCTCTTAAAAGGAAAAAAAAACAATTGTACACTAATACAATTTGATATTGATAATTATTACCAATCAATATCCAAAAAACTATTTATCAATGCGTTGGACTTTGCCACCCACTATACGGATATTACAGATGAAGAAAGGAACATTATTCTGTATGCGAAAAAATCGGTACTTATACATAAAGGTGAGCAATGGATTAAGAATTCTTACGACCAATTTGACATCACAATGGGATCACTAGACTCAGCTGAGTCTTCTGATCTCATTGGTCTTTTTATATTATACAACCTTACAGCGCACTATGATATTAATACAAATGACATTGGTTTGTACAGAGACGATGGACTTATGGTTATTAGAAACTCAACTATCTTCAAAATAGATAAATTAGAAAGTTATTATATAAAGAATTTAAAAGCATGGGCTTAAAAATTACGGTGAGTAATAAATTAAAAAAAAAGTGGACTTCCTAGATATAACATTAGATCTAAATAAAAATACATACACACCTTATAAAAAACCCAACACCAATCCTTTATATATACACCCTAAATCAAATCACCCCCCATCTATAATTAAACATATACCGTTATCTATCAGTAAACGAATAAGTACAAATTCAGCAAATGACAAGATTTTCGATGAGCATATCAATTCCTATAATAAGGCTCTAAAAGAGAGTGGCTACAAAACCCAAAACTAACTTATATAAAAAAATGAAAATGGAAAGCATAGAAAAAACAGTAGAAAAAAATTATTTGGTATACTCCCCATACAACCAAATGGTAAAGAACAAATTAGGACATAAATTCCTCGCATTAATAGTCAAGCATTTTCCTAGTGAAAGTAAACTAAGTACTATTTTCAATAAAAACACACTAAAATTGAGTTATAGCTGTACAGAAAACTTAGAAAAAATCATTAAGAACCATAATGCTAATATCTTAAATAAACACTTATACCAAAAAAAAAAAAAATTTAGACAATGGAAAAATAAAGATAAAAACTGATGAAAATAAACAAAAAACTATGTAACTGTAGAAACCCTCATAATTGCCCTCTACAAAATAAATGTCGCACTGAATCATTAGTATACCAATGCAATATCTCTTCGATTGAAAGTCCTGAAAACATAAAAATATATATAGGTTGCACTAGCCATGAATTCAAAAAAAGATTCAACCAACATCAAACTTCATTTAGAATAAATAAATATAAAAATCAGACATCTCTCTCAAAATACTTCTGGCATCTAAAAGAATCAAATAAAACACCTACAGTAAAATGGAAGTTAATAAGAAAAGCTAGAATATGTAGGTCATTAAACGACCCATGTCCTTTGTGCATACACGAGAAACTATATATTACTAAGTTTATAAAAAAAAAATTTACTGAATCAGAGAAATGAAATAGCTATTATATGCCGTCATTGTCAAAAATTTTCCTTAAATAATATTTAAAAATTTAAAAAAAAAAAAAAAAAAAAAAAAAATCAGGTAATATACATACTTATATTTAACATGAAAAATAATTTTATATACTGTAAAAAAAAATTTAAAATTTTTTTCTTTACTTGTTTTTTTTTTAAAAAAAGTCTATTGGAATAACAGTGAAAATATTTTAAAGTTGTATTTAAAATTGTAGTTAAAACAATTCTAACCTAAACATCTTTTAAAAATTGCAGTTAAATAAAATGTATTCTAACCTAAACACCTCTAAAAAAAATACTACCGGCACTTAAATGAATCCAATAAAACACCTACTGAAAAATGAAATTATAACGAAAAGCTAGATGATGTAGGCCAATGAACGACCCATGTCCTTTGTACATACATATGAAACTTTATTACTAAGTTTATATATATTTAAAATAAATAAATAAATTAATTAATAAATAAAGTTTACTAAATCTGAGAAATGAATTAGCTATATTTTTGCAGTAAGTGCCATAAATATTACTTAAATAATATTTAAATATAAAAGTTTAAAAATCGTAATATACATATACTTTGATATGGAAAAATAATTTTACTTACTATAAGTAATTTCAAATACATTTCCTTCTGTTATAAAGTAATATAGTCTATTAAAACTAACAATGAAAATATTTTTTAAAGTTGTAATTAAAATTGTAGTTAAATAAAATGATTTCTAACCTAAACTTCTTTTACTTAGTACTACACGCACTTAAAAGAATCCAATAAAACACCTATAGTAAAATAAAATTAATATGAAATGCCAGAAGATGTAAGCTTTTGAATGACCCATGTCCTTTGTACTTACATGAGAAACAATATATTACTAGGTTTATATATATAAAAAAAATAAATAAATAAAAGTTTAATAAATCAGTGAAATTAAGTAACTATTTTTGACGTCATTGTCATAAATTTTACTTAAATAATATAAAAAAAAATGTAACCTAATATACATACTTATACTTGATGTAAAAATAATCCTACATAATATAAAGGGATTCTAATACATTTAACTGTTCTTAAAAAAAATAGTATAATAAAAATTAAAAATGAGAATATTTCAAATCGTAGTTAAATAAAAAAAGTATTCTAATCTGAACACCCCCAAAAAAATTAAATTTACAAATAGAAAAAAAAAATGCCGTAAGAATTTTTTGCCGTTAACAATAAATTTAAAAAAAATCCAGACGACATGCATTCAACGGATGTCAGTTTTCATTGAAAAATACATCCCTACCCCTTACCAAAATGTAGCTAATAACCGATACAATGATACAGACATAAGGAAAAACTAGACACCCTTGTCCAGTTGAAGTAGATTTATCTGTAACCATGGAAACGTGATTTTAGCTGTAAACCCAGTAATTTTAAAAGTTACTCCAAAATTCGCTTGAGGATGAAATGGAACTAATGTCTTTAATTTAATTGCAAAATTAAATTCGTGGCTTTTAGCTTCCATTTTTGAAACATGGTTAGAACTGTGTAGCGAAAAAAACATATTTTAAATCAATTAATTTATAATATTAATGCTCTGTAAATTTACATTGAGCACTATTTTGTAAAAATAAAAATATCTATAAGAACACCGGATTATATATCTTACTGTTCTTTCTTTCTAAACCTTCATATTGTACATCTTTTAAAAAAAATCATTTTGTTTCAAAAAATTTTCACAAAACAATAGAAATATAGAAACAAAATCCTATTTTTTATATATATTATATATTATATATGTTATTAATTATTTTAAATATTTTAATTCTTTGCATTTGTATTGAGTATTTTTTTTTTAATTTTTTTTTTTACTGAAAATTTATTACCCAATGATTTTTTCAACCTTGTATTCAATAATATTGTATATATATATATATATATATATATATATATATATATATATATATATATATATATATGATGAAAATCTGTTCAAAAAAGTATCGAAAAAGGAGCAATAAAAGAAAACTGAATTCTTTATAAATTCGGCATTTAATCTCCTTCAAGTAGTCCCATTGCCTAAACGAAAGAAAATTTAACCAGCGTCGTTATTCGATTTATTAAAGAATTTCTGAATCCCTTTTATTTAGTGAGATAGGCTGGCAAAATTAAAGCATTCTTGCTACAATATAACCGACGTATATGGTATTTTTTTCCTTTCAAATATTTTGTTGAAGAGCAAAAAGTCGCAAGAGGCGACCTCTGAAGAATATAGTGGTTGTCGCACTTGAGGAATATTGCTTTGATTCCCAAACTGCAAAACAAGACATGATTAATTCATAAATATATATATATATATATATATATATATATATATATATATATATATATATATATATTAATTATGTTGATTCGCGTGTGGATTATTATTTTCATAATAAAAGACTAAGGATTTTTGTAACATGTTTTTCAAAAGCAAGTGCCTCTTTCTCATTTTTTATTTTCTCCGCCCCCACGCAATTTAAAAAAAATTAGATTTGATATTTTAGATTAAAGAAAGATTTAAAGATTAAAGAAAGACAGAACTCTTAACAAAAAGAATTGTGCGAGATTGAACGCAACAGTTTCAGCTGGACTTGAACACGTTACCCTAATCCCACTTTATGTACAGATAATCACATCCTGTATTACTGACTAATTATATTATATCACTCGGCTAATAGTCGAACTTATTACAGCAGAAATGCTTGGTTAGAATTAATGGCTCATTAACTATTACCCCATTATATTATATAGAGAAATCTTAAAGTGTTTAAGGCGATTGTCTTCATATATATAAAATTATTTTTGTGTCCGTGATAATGTTTAATATGTGCACCGCCTGTTCCTCAGTATAATATTTCTTACTTGATTGTAAATTTTTATAGATGGAAATTTACTTGTTCGTACAGACCCGAGAAAAACCCGCTTTCTGCTTGAATGTATCCTTACTTGGTCTTTTCCTATAATCTTTCATATTTTTTTCTGGTTCAAAAGGCAATAATTTGAAATTATAATGTCGACACCCGGAAGAATAATTCTTCTTTACTTTTATTTTTTGTGCTGGAAATAAAAAGTGACATTCAAAATTCCATCATCATTTTTAATTTTTGTTTTAGACATCCTGTTCATTCAATCATTAAAAAAAAGTATTTTATTCCGCCGTTCTCTCATATTCTCGTCCATGTGAGATTATATTCGTGTTTCTAGTGAAATCTCATTTCCTTTGCTTTTTATGCCGACGAAGAAATTACGACTTTTGTAAGATTTGTTACTGGAAAAGATGAGAACGGATGATAGATTTTTTTTTTTATCCGTTTTCTTCGTAATTTCTTTTTCATTTGTTTTGCCTTTGTGTTCTGATTTCTACAAAATTAACTGATGTGCAACGAATAATAGTCGTCCAAGTTGTGCAAGGGGTAAAATTGTGAAGTCACTGAAAAAATAAAATAAAAATGGCGAAACTGAAATAGAAAAGAGAAAAAAAAATGAAATTTTTTCAAAACAAAAAAAACTAAAAAACTTTTAAACATTGGTGAAAATCTAATGGGAAATTAAAAAGAAAAGTAAAGAAAGAAAGGATGAAAATGGATTGTCATTAAAGAACAGAATTTTATAAACAAGACAAACAGATGAATTTAAAATTCAGATTCAAGATGTTGTTTAAATAAAAAAAAAAATACGGAATTCAGTTCCTAAGTCATAATGTAATTCTCAATCATTTCCAGAAAGAAATATTATCAAAAATATCTGAATAATAAAAGTCTGAAAACTTCAAATTAGACCGCAAACAAAGAAAAAACACATTGATATATACAAAATTACATTAAACTAAAAAAAGTTAATATTAACATTATATAGAATCCGTATCAAATCAAATTATCACATGAATTTGTATATTATCAAAACACAATTCTGGAACTTACAGGTAATTCGCAAAGCTCAAACAATGTACATCGCCTCTCTAAATAACATATGACTGTTTCTACTCATCGAGTTATGAGGGTCTTACCTAAGTATGTTAGTCTTTAATCTTTGGAGAGTTTATCTATTTATTTTATGATGCACTGACATTTTCCACGTCGCAACGACAATTTTCTCTCTACCTTGCGTTTTCACGCATCACAATCGACAACGGATGGCTGCTCCTCATTGAATTTTATTTCAAAAGAAAATATAGCCTTAAAATTTATAAAAAAAAGTTTGGGCTATTATGATCATATATTGCATAACTTTCGTTAATACAAACAAAATATATAGAGAAAATTGAACATGGTAATAACATATTGGTACTGAGTTGATGTATATAATTATAATAATGATAATGATCTTAATAATAATAATAATAATAATAATAATAATAATAATAATAATAATTGTCAGGTTGCACAGCGTTAATACCTACAGAATAGCTCGGCATGATAGAGTGGGCCAATATCTGCATTGAGAAATATGCATTTTTGCAGGAAAGAAACTGCAATAAACAGGTATGAACATCACCCGTTTTCCTACATATAACCTGTAACAATTTCATGCGACGTTACAATCGGCACAGACAGAACAATCGCTGAGACATCATGATCAAAGACCAGAAAAAACAAAATTTTCCTCTTGAGGTGCCAGTTTCTGCAGATTGTAATGTATCTTTGAAGATCTTCAAAAATCTATCAAAATACAAGGACCTTTAAATCGAAATCTCAAAAACGTGGCAAGTGAAAATAAACAAAATTCCAGTTGGAGCCCTCGGATTCATTGATTGGTAGAGTCCGATAAACTATTTGAATATATATATATAGCCCATATAACCTATGGAAAGAAATACAAAACATTGTACTGATTTAAATAGCTATATATATATTACGAAGATATTATATATCTGTAATTTTTTTTATTTTTACAAAATGTTAATTGAAAAGTTTCATGAAGCCATTTCTGACATTATCCATCTGGTTTATACCCTCCAATAATACGAATAAATATTTATATAGATATAAAATAATAATAATAATAATAATAATAATAATAATAAGAAGAAGAAGAAGAAGAAGAAGAAGAAGAAAATATGATATGATGATATATATATAATATTAGATATGATATGAAAAGATCTTTGGAATAATGTCTGTCCAAAAAGAAAGTAATTTTTATGCATATTCATATTGGAATTTTTATGAGGTAATGAATTTTTTACACTTTTCTATGGACATTATCTCTCTCTCTCTCTCTCTCTCTCTATCTATCTATCTATCTATCTATCTATCTATCTATCTATATATCATTCTATCTATCTATAATATGTGCGGTCACTTTACGCTGCTGATATGCAGTAATAATTGTTGCATAGTGATGTAATCGAAAACTAAACCTGTTTCTCCGTCAGGTTTTCTGTTAATGAGGGTTGTTAGACATAGTGATTAAATACAAAACCTGTCAAAGACAGGATAAACATTCTTGCAAATTCAACAACCATGGAGCACAATGGAGCTGACTGGAATTCATAGTCATGTATGCAGCCAGTATATGATATATATACTTATATATATATATATATTCCTATACTGGAAATACATAACGTCCAGGAGGCATATATATAGTCCGATGTAATCAACGGAGAAGTGTTCGTGGCCAAGACGAGACTTCAATATGGAAGACTTCGAGTGCAGTTTCACCTGGATTGGAGTAGACTCTGACAGGTTAACTTGTGCAAGGCACGCTGCAGGTTGCATTTCCTTTTTTCATCCCAGATATGTTTTCATTTGGTTGTCTAATAATTTGAAATATTCTTAACACCATACGTTAAGACAATCCACTCCATTCTACGTTCATATATATATATATATATATATATATATATATATATATATATATATATATATGTATTACCTTTTATTTCCCTACAAAATAAATTCTCACACACATTAATGTTTAGTAGGTATAAATGATATTAATCAAATTAATTGTTAAATAATTACGACGTTGTAAATAGAAAATCAGTTCAATGATTGAAAAGACACACACACACACATATATATATATATATATATATATATATATATATATATATATATATAATATAATTAAAAAAAATATCCACGTGTGCTCCTTATTATATGTAAAATAGATAGGTTAATTAATAAAATAAAGGAAAATGAAAGGGTAACCATAAAATCAGTACGAAAAACATTTATTAAATATTAATTATTAACCACAAGACAGAAATGAAGCACGGAAAGAAAGTTTTTAAGTCCAGCATTTTCGGACACACGTGTGTCCGTCATCAACGGAGTCAGTAATAAACAAAGAAATGGTAATTACTCACCGATAGATGTTTAGTGGACGGTGTATTTTCTGGTGGAGATCATATTATTAGCAAACCCCAAAATTGCGAAATTTTTTATGAAAATAAACATAAAATTAAAATTTTGATCGGTGTAAAAGCGTTAGGCCGGGCTATTTTTATAAGTAGGGGAATGAGATTATAAACATAGGTGAAGAGAGTTATAGGTTACGGAGTGCGGAAGACGTCTCACGTGTAGTCAGTGTGGTCGAAAATTATTCGACCAAGTTGTCAATTTCAGAACGACGTACAGTAGTTCGAATAACTTGTCAATTTCAGAGAGACGAGCCGTAGTTAGGATAACATCTGACGAGACAAAAAAAGTGAGGAGAAACAAAGGAATATATAGTATAAAACAAAACATAAATCACGTGAAAAATATCATGGAAAATAAGGAAAAGATCATCAGCCTATAGCAATCAATCAAAAACCTGCAAACTTTGCTTGAAGGAAAAAATCGCTATTATTAACTTCTTAGACCAAAATAAATTACTAAATAAACGATCTGAGCTCATCACAAAATCCAGACAGGAAAACAAATTTTTATCACCTTACTTAAAAATCGAAAACTGAAATAAATAAATAAATACAAATAAACAAAATAATATAAAAAAACAAGTAAAATAAATTAACCCAAACAAATAATAAACAAATTAACAAACCACCCCCGTTAGTACAGACGAAATAGAATAAACAAAAATAAAAATAAAATCCATAAAAAACATGTAAAAATAATTAACCAAAATAAATAAATAATAATAAACAAATTAACAAACCAATCCAGCCAAAATAACCGTCAGAATAGACTACAACAACCAATCCAAAAATTGGGCATAAAAATAGCTATAACTACTATATAACGATAAAAAAACATTAATACGTTACTCAAAAATCGAAAACCAAATAGAGTAAATAAAAATATACAAAATAAAAAATAAGTAAATAAATAAAAGACAAATAAAAATTAATCGAAATAAATAAATAAATAAATCAAAAAATTAATAAATCGTCCCCGCTGATAAAAATAAGCATAAAAAAGCTAAAACCAGTAAAAATAATAGATCCAAATAAATAAATAAATAGAGTAAAGACTGCACCCCACCCCGGCCAAAATAACAGAATAGACTACGGTAAGCAATCTAAACATTGAACGAATAAATAGCCTTAATTATTTTCCCAGATGAAGACCAACTATTAAATAAGCGACCTAAGCAAAGCCTCCCCAATCTTTTTTACTACATTAATAAAACATCAAAAACTAAAAACAATAAATAATATAAAATGAAAAACAAATAAATTAACCCATACAAATAAATAAATAAATAAACCAACAAAACACTCCCGCAAAAATAACTGCCAGAATAAATTACCGACAATGAACCACTGACCCATATATATAAATAGTCGAGGAAAAATACAACATTGCGCCTAGCATGAAACAGCCTGTCGTCTCTGAGTGTTGACTTCAATGTTCACATTTATATTTGCATACACTCTATCTCTGATACTGAGCACTTTATCCCATAAATATAGCAGTATATTTCTTCGTATATATATATATATATATATATATATATATATCCTGACGTGGCTTTTAACCAATTCGGCCACAGAGGATCGTTCGGTTAGAAAGGTTCGGTTAGCATTTGATACGCCATGAGTAGAATGTACGTGAGAGATTAATGGATAATTGAAGTTTAAAAGCAGTAAATTACACCTTCCCTACCTGATATATATATATATATATATATATATATATATATATATATATATATATATATATATATATATATATAAAGAGATGGACATTCTTTTAGGTTAACGGTTCATTTATCTGTTCATACGATTTAATTTTTTTCTCTAAGAATTTAATTTTGAGGAGTTTAAAGTCTATTTCACTTTTGCTCAAAGGCTAATTTCTTTGAAAGCGTATTAATCGTAACAATTTCCGGGAAACTACTGGTCAATATTCACTGTTTTCAAACGCTTTCATCAAATGAAAATAGGAAGCGTGAAACAACTAGGCTTATGATGTGTAGACAATTTGACAAAGTGAAACGTTTTTCCTATTGCCGATTACGATCATGTATCTATCATTATATTTAAGAAAATGACCAATCTATAGCAGTCTATGTGTCACGAAATCGCAATGCTTACTCTATTCCCTCACTTCAATTTTGCACACACGTATCGATCTGATGATTAAATCCATGTGTCGCTGTTAAGCATGCATTTAAACCTGAAAAATACTTTAATGTTAGACTGAAATTTACATCTGCGTCGACACCGATGTAGTCTTTCTTTTTCTTCAACTGACATACACAGACACGCACGCATACACATATATACACTCTCACAAAACCCTATCATTCGCACACATTCGAGAAGAAAGAAATATGGAAAATTTTAAATGAAACACGTCAGTGCAATATTAATGAAGACAAGTTGTCCAACGAAGAGGTTGCCCTGGAAGAGAAACAGAACAGTGCCATAATAAGATTATCTTGGCCCGGTATGAATTACTATTGGATGGACTGTGAAATAAAATTAGACTTCATCATATTTCTCTAATGGAAATTGTGCTCGCTGGTCGAAAGATGCGAGCAACGGGCGAACAAGCGGTGAGATGAAGTGTTCGTGAGGGCCTCGGAGACGTAGTGTCTGGCGGGGTTTGGTTTATGGCCGGCCTAGAATGGACGAATGCAGGAAGGCGGTCCGGGGAGTGTCACTGTTTGTGACGGAAGTGACAAAATGAGAATTCCCAGGAGAAATGGAAAGGATTCCAAGATGAGGTGTTCTTCGATGCAAAGCTTGGTTGATTGTATTAAGGAAAGGGAAAAGATGGAAGAAAGTGAAAGGCAAAAGAAGTATCGATAGACAAAGCAAGCAAATGAATGAAAGCAAGCAAGAAAGGAAGTAAGAAGAAAAAAGAACAAGGGAAAGAAAAAAAGAAAGTAGAAAGAGAGACGAAAGGAAAATGAGTATAAGGAAAATCAAGATAATAAGAGAAAGTAACAAGAAATAAAAGAAAGTGAAAAATAAATAAGGAAGAAGAGAAACTATCGAAGAAAGAAAATTAATTTTTGGTAAAAGCCAAATTTAGAAGATTGTGTTATACGTGGAAAGAAGAGGATAAAAGGAAGAAGCAATGAAAGGAAAGCGAGAAATGGAAATAATCGATGAGTAAAAGAGAATAAGATTAATAAAAAAAATATTAAATTTAGAAAGAAAGTTGGCTTACGGCCATATCACGTTGAAACATTGGTTCTCATACGATCACCGAATTTAAGCAACGTCAATACTCAGATGACTGACTAATTATGAATAACAGATACTGTAAGCTTCGATGTGGGGGTGTTGTAATGTATAACAATTACGAATTGGAACTCTACTCTTCGATTTTCAATTCCAGTTGGGTTCTTTATATTCACTTACCTGCAAATACCTTCAGGAAAGGTATGAATCCGTCTCTTCTCCTCCATATATGGGTTAAATGTTAGGACTTTTATCAAGAAATAATTATTATCTCAATATAAAATTGTACAATCTCAAAATATTTTCTGGCTTTAAATGATATTCAAAAAGTTGATAATCCGTAAAAATTCATTCAATATGTAGAAAGAATTTTTTTTTTCTGGAGGAATATCTTGCAAGTACCTGCAAAAGCTGGCTGATTACAAAGAACCTGAAAAGATGTAAGAAAAAGAAACGAAGTAGCAGTGAAAAAGAAAGAATTTGATTGACTCGTATTTTACGGCTTATCAACCCTTTGCAGGTTATTTAAAGCCAGAAAATAGTTTTAGATTCTATGGTTGTTTTCTTTTGGAGATAATAATGATTTCGTGATAATACGTCGCGGGTTTGGGCAACTTTTAAAACTTTTAATGCGGCCTTATGACATAATATTGTTGATATTGAAACCTTCAAGACTGAAAGTTAAAAAATATAAATTTGGCATCCGATGTTTAACTGAATCCCTCTCATATCATCATTTATAAAACAATTACCTCCCCACCCCATGTTATTACTTCTGATTGTGTAACAATTAAGGATATGTTTTACGGATTTGGTACATTTCGGCGTAGCCAAATTCGTGTCGCTTATTCGGCGTGGCTGACTCGGCGTCAGATGAAATAAATGGAATATTCGGCACAGCTGTTTAAGACTCAGACTATTTCGATGTCACCGTCCTTGACCGATTGTAGAGCGATAATTATTTATTATAATTTAACATATAGACACTACAAAGATGGAACTTCGTTTCGGTACATTTCAGTTGCACCTCGACTGGTGAGAACCAAAAATGGTTATAAACAATTCTGCTTGAAAGCAAGCTGTATGTGAAACGTCATTAATGGAGAGGTACGTCAGAGGCTAGAAAGTATATCAAAGGAGGTGAGTTATAATTTTAAACGTTTAGAGATATGGAATTAAGAATTTAGCAAGATTATAATGTTAGATCCTTAATAAATAAAAAAAAACGGTGGTTTCATATCTTTTATTTAATAATTGGGTGTTGTTCAAAAATTCAATAATACATATTTTCTCCTGCAAACATAACGAAACAAGGTTCTTTCAGAGATTTGCAAGTTCTAGCTGGTTTTAGGATTTTTCATTTCATCTTAAATGGTTTTCCTTTCTCCTTCAGTTACCAAAAATATTTCGAAAGTGATGTCATATTGCGTTTACCTGCATTTGTAAAGGACTTTATGCTATTGTAATATCTATCCTTAAAAGGTTTTCTAGTTGATCCCACATACAGTTTAATATCCTTGGGGTTCTCATTTGATAAGATATGGCACATATACACTATGGATTTTGTTAAGCATCTGTTTGATAATGGACATTGATCGGGGATTCTGCAATTACATAACTCTTTTTCTTGGGGTGTATTTTAATTCGTGTTTGGGTTGCGTTTATTAGCGTTGTGAAGTTTCAGTATTCAATTGTTGTGTGATTTAATCTAGATTCCTAGAACTGTTATCACTAATTTTTAGTGAATTGCGGTTGAACATTTGATTTAATTTACTCTTCGCGAGAAAGTGCTTTTTATTAGATTTAAGAATTTTTGTCCTAATTTGGTACGGACTGATTTGTTGAAGGGAGGTGTATACTAAATTATTCTCCTTCTTTTATTGTGTTTTTTTTAGAGTAACTACAATTTTCCCTATATTTAATTTCGGAAGATCTATAGTAACTGTCGGTAAAAATTTTGTGATAAATGATTTTGTGCTTATTGAATATTTCTTTGTTAAAATAGTGCTTATTGATATGGCGTTCAACGGATGATGGGATATGCTTGATATCTGGCGTTAGGTGATTGGAATTAGGATTTATATAAATGGGGTTAGCGTTATTTTTCAAGAAGGGTTGGAAATTATTTAGGGTTAAGTTTAAGGTTACATCTAAGAAGTCTACTTGTTTTATGTTAGAATAAATTTTAAACTTGAGGTGTAAAGATTTAAAGTCTCTATGAATCAATTTTCTCAACTTGTCAACCTTGCTTCCGGTAGAATTATTTACTAACATCAAGTCATCCTCCCTATAAATACCTATATTAAACTAATTTCATTATGAGCTGTGAGATTGCATAAAATAAACAGTCCAACCAAGTCCGAGGACTCAGCAGAATCCAGTGATCCCCGCGACACATCAAAATTTCACCTGGTTTGTTTATCCATTCTTCGTAATTGTGGATTATAATTGCTTTTCTGCAATTTTGGATGATTTCGATTTCATCCTTGGAAATATCGGAGTAAATTTCGGCAAATTCCTAAGCTGTTTCGAAAAGATTTTTTAGATATGGATGGATTGAAGTACAAAAGTGATTGATTGGTTTAAAAGCCTTAATAACAAAAACAACAGTACTTTATTCCAATTTGACATCGTGGACTTTTTAATAAAAATCCTTCTCTTTAAGATAGATATCTAGCACTCTCCTTGAACTCAGTCTCGTGCCTAGCGTCTGAGTGAAACAGTGAAATGTGTAAACTCTGTATTAGGTGTTTTCGGCATATTAAGATCCCAATCTCAATTCCTCACAGTTAACTGCTACATCCCCTTCCACACATGAACTTCATTTCATTCCACATCGGGACTGCAAAAAAAGACAACCACTTTCGTCGTCAATGCATCTCAACAGGCTTTTGACTTTACACGTGTCTGATGAGGTGCGCTGATACGCATCGAAACCCAACTCCAATTGTGTAGCGCTTTTGACGTGTTTTTGATGTAATATTCTAAAATAAAGTATATATATGCATGAGTGTATATATATATATATATATATATATATATATATATATATATATATATATATATATATATATATATATATATGTATATGTATGTATGTACAAGTATGTTTAGATATCTTGCTGTGTATGCGTGTATATACGTATGAGTTTTGGGGCATATAAATAGTAGATCTTTATTAGGTTAAATATTCTTTATTTTTTTTATATGTTTAGGTTAAATCTGTAACATGTAGGTGATTTTACTTGCTTGGTCTAATTATTCTTGATTACACTTAAGTTCTATTATAAATGCCCTCGTTTTTTAGTTTGCGCCCCCCCTCCGCATTTTTCTTCTCTCTCTCATCTTCTCTTTTCTTGTAGACATAAGGTTAGTAAAGCAAAGCAGACGGAAAATGTTCACATATACCTCGGCAGTATGATTTGGCTGGATTTTAAGTTTAGATCATATCGTTTTTTATTGTGCTTAGTGTCACCACAAATGTATCCGGTGTTTGTTTTTTAATTTTAATTTTATGTCAGTAAATCGGTAGCGAATTATGCATCTGAAAATAATTCATATTTATCTGTATCTCTCTCATTTAAACCGTTATTTAACTCCTCTCTTTAAAACTTCTCTCTGTTAAATTGTAATTCCCTCCTTCCCATTTAGGGCTTCCTGTTCTCCTTTCTTCTATTACATCTCTCTCTAGATCTTTCATACATTTCCCTCTCACACTTGATTCCCACTCCCACACATACACTCTCACTAAAATTTTCCTTTTCTTTTTGAATTTGTAGGTCTGATGAATTGGATCGTAATTACGAGTCCAATGTAATAAATTATAACCATGGAATATTAGTGTTTGAACATTTTATATTATATTCTTACTCTGTGCTGGACACTGAGTTCTACCTGGATTCTATCCTCTTGGGATATATATATGTTGACCAATAATATTAACAATATATATATATATATATATATAGAAGAGAAACCATTACTACTATGATCACTTCGATCCTCACTGGGTCCCCAGCTCTTATGAATATGCCTCAGATGAAACCAATCTAAAATCACTTTATATACACTGTCATCAGTTGCTTATGTATAAAACAAAGGAGAGTATGATACTTTTGTAGGAGTAACTCTGTGTCAGAAGCTCAAATTGTAAGGGAGTCAGCTCGCATAAAACTGATATACAGCTATATGAACTTTGCTAAATAGTGTTTTATGCCAAGTAATCTCAGAGTTCATTACAGCATATGACGTCAAGTTTGGGGTAACGAGGGCGAATTTAACTCTCGTCTTGTTGCGTGAGATAATCTTGCTAAACAGGTTTCCACAGCATGGTGCTCGAATAAAATGATACGTGTACAAATAAACTGGACACTGTAAACTGATGTCTTCATTCCTTATGGATAACAATTTTATTAGTACTGTCTTGTTCAACCAACCAGTGAGCAGATGTTTATACCCAGAAGTTCTAACTGAATACGACTGTCTTGCATGACAAGAAAACAATAGCGACACTCGGTCTTCCATTTTATTTCAGATGATTTTATGTCACATTGAGAGGTTTTATTCCTACCTTTCATCTATAACCAGATTTTATTACGAAAAAACTTGAATATCAGAGTATATTTTTTAATCAACGTAATCCAAAGCGATGTACGATACCTGAAAACCAATAAAAACCGTTAATAAAATCAATGAACGCTATTTTATATATAGGTTCCCATCTATTTCAACCAAAGCTGTATGACGGTTTAAAAACACAACTTCTTCATATATATATATATATATATATATATATATATATATATATATATATATATATATAAATATAACTTAAAAATGACACAGTTGGATGACTGTATTATGCTAATCTACCAAATAAATAGAAAAAAAAAAAAAACAGCATAAAAACAATATATTTTCTAGATTCGAACCCTAACTAGTAAAGCTGATAAGTACTTTTCAATATCCTGACCAATAAGTTATTCTCAGTGACAGTATTTTTTATTTATCTAATACCAAAGATTTGGATATAAGTTGCCCAAATATCAGTATCACAAGCAATTATCTCTCATTTCTTGTTTTGAATATGCCGAATGGTAATGAAACACTTTACCGAATCTTTAATTCTTTAACTATTTACACTATTTACATTGTTTGGACTATCGTCTTCCTTAATATTGTTATATTCACGTCGGTTCTGGCGTTGTATGCTCCGCCCTTCTTCAGATGATATACGTAGAAATCGAACCCTTTATTTAGTCCAAGTGGGTAGATTGTTTTAGTTCCACGTCCAATAGTTTTTTCTGGATATCTCAGTTTATTATTTCTCTTTAGTAATTCCTCAATATAGGAGCAGTGCCACGGAGGACGGTGTTTTTGACTTCTTGTATTTTGATGTTGGCAGAGATTTTTTTGGTTTATTTTTATTATGGTAATTTACCCACGTAAGCATGGTCTCTCTGAACTATTACTGCCTTTTGGAGAGGGAAGTTTCCAGCAGTCAGCATTTAGAGTCGGACCGAACATTCTTGCTGTAACACTCGTTTGTATATATTTGTATTACTGTTTCTTCTATATATAACTCAATTCCTCTATTTGTGTCTTTATTTCTGGCCCCTAACAAGGCCACAAAAATCTTGTTTGACCATTTCTTGAGTACACCAAGAGCTCGTGTTTCCAGAGCAGGTCTTATTGAGGACATCATGATCCTTATTTTCTTATTTTCTATTTCCTTACGTATAGATAGGTCTTCTTTTAGCTTTCAGGGAAGTGTTTCTTTCCTTCTTGTCCTTCACTACTATATCAAGTTTATTGGCCTTAATTCTGAGGAGACATGATTGTCCATGTTTTGAAGGATCAAGACAAAATGAAGAATAAAAAGAAAAACTAACAAACATTTTTCTTCTTTCTTGCAATATCTGTATATACGCTCTTCTGACTTGGGTGGTATTTTTGTATTTCAAAATTTCATAAAAATTTACTTAATTTTCTTTCTTAGTTTAGGTTCTAGTTTCTGCATATATTAAACTTTTACGTTTGCACTGTAAACAGTAAATCACCCTTACTACTTAGTTATAGTGATTTTCTAAGTGCAGCTTTGATGTGGCACAAGGCTGAAAATATATGGCACCCAGTAAGAATCGAACTCACTACTCAGTCGTAAATGATCTAGCAAGAGAAGCTCTCTAACATCACACCACATCGATGCGCCCCTTCCGACCTAGTTATATATACAGACGCAATTCCCTGCATTTGCTTATTATAATTTGAAGTACTAAATATTAGAAATATCAGTAAAAGTTTTCTCCCTACACGAATATAAATGGACTCAATTGGATGACATACATGTGATGCAACAAGGAAATCCATTTCATTCAATACAAGGCTCAAGAGCCACTCATTATAGAGGGACAATTAATTAGGTGTATTAAATAAGTGTAAAGGATGGTACAAGAAAGTTGGATAGCGATTAAGTTAAAAGTTAGATTTTTAGTGTTCATATAAGCTTCAACGCCGGAGTTTGTTACACAACGTAATAGTTCCTTCTTTCAATTGGAATACGGGGAAAATGTGGGGGATTTGAGACCGTGGACGCAGCGTGTCCAGTCCTAGATATAAATGTCTGATCTGCTAGAAATAAAGAGTGAATCTCATCTGTGCTTGTCATGGCACTCTATGATTATTGAAAGTGTGGATTGATCAGCTCCAGTCCACATTTTTACTCTGAGCTAATTTTTTGTAAAGAAAAGCATAACAGAAGGAGTCAGATACTCCTTGGGACGTGGAAAAGAGATGGTTATCAGTTGTACATACCGGGAAACGATGACGTAGCGCCGAGCGTTACATTGTTTGGCGGGAGCTGTAGCAATCTTAAGCTGCCCATATATGAAGTTACCTCCCTCTGCGTTGCTGGTAGAATAAAAAAAGAAAGAATAAACGAATAGTTTTGATACCAGTGTTACTGAAAAAGTTACGAAAAATTTACGCCGTACACCACCCATTCGCCTTCGGGGTCCCAATCCGGATTTTTACAAGGTTATCTGCTTGGATATGTTGTCACCTGAAGATACACACGTTATACTAAGAGTGGAATTCAGTTTTTTATTCTAAACTGGCTGCCATCTGAGTCAAGAGAGGTTTTTCTGCCTTGCTATTTAATCCAAATCTAAAGGAAATACATTTTGAATCTATCTGCCCAAAGCGGTTGTTCTTTATTTAAAAAAAAACGGCCGAATACTTTAAGTATTAACCTCCAAAATTCATAGTTATTACAAAGCGTTTAAGACCACAGGGCATAAATTAGCATTTCTCTGTTATTCCTGGAGATTGCATCATCTAAGTTTTAGTTAATGTAAAGAAGTTGCGATATTACATCGTATTCAGTTTTGAAGCATAATTTTGAAAATTTGGTAATGAGATATTTTGGTTAGTTTAAAAGCTGTGAAACTGTTCTAATGATGCTTTCAGTCTTTTTTTATACGATAACAATGGACAAACAAGCGTCATATTTTTTACATTCAATGAGGTCAAATAGCAACATTAAATTGAGAAGTGTACTTAGTGCACAAGATCTGTGTGCAAATATATTGCAGCAAGACAGCAGTACATAAGGAAAACGCCAAATCCGAAGATGATGAAAATTATTCTGACCTAAAGAAAAGAGAACGTCCAAACAAAAATAGTGAGGATCCTATCATCAAATCCATCGTTTCATGATTTCCGAGAAGTTTATGCAAACAAATTCGAGCTGCTCTACTTCTCAATAATACAGATATGAATCGTCGTTCTGTTTCTAGAAGATCAATTAATGAAGTTCAACTTAGATTATACAAACCTAGACGAAAACTAAAATTAAAAAAGAAGCGCCTGGAATTTGCCACAAACCATACATATCATTGGATAGGGAAACTGTTATGCTTTTCTATCTCTCTGCGTAGAGAAGTATACAAGTAGCGCCTTGAATAGATATTCCCGATGAAAATAAACGTTTAGTCAGATTTTCTGTCTTGAAACGAAATAATCATGCCGAGGAGAGTATTCTGGTGAGAATGGGAAGTAAAACAAATAATCTAATAGCGGTACTTGTATCAAGGCAATGGATAGTGGCACAGATAGAACAATCGAAGAGCCGAGTTCGAATTCCAGATGAGTTTATTGCATTCACTTACACACAAAAACTCTTGGGAAAGGTATGAATCCATCTCTTTTCACTCAGCACTGGGTAAATAGAAGGACAGATTAGGTTGTATAATCCTGATTGACGACTACTGTAAGAAAAGAAAAACGCAAATTCAAACCAAACTAGATAGAGTTGAGTTTCGTAAGCCAACCTTGTCCAAGAAACAACGCTGCTGCTGTGACTACAGTTCAGGTGGTACCCCTAAAACCCATATCGGTTACGGTATTCGTGACGGTGACATCATCCATCTCATCACTTCACGAGTCACGTAAAATTGTTGGATGGGTACCACATGTATTATAGCAATAGAAGAAGTAGCGTGTCTAAGGCAATATCGACTGACGAACTCCATCCTTATTCAAGTTAGTTTCCAATTCCTTCTCTTGGATTGGTTGCCACCTCAACACAAGTCAGGTCTGTTATTCAACACCTTGCTAGGGGACACGTGAATACCTAACCATGATAAATAATCGATACCGAAAAGATGCTGAAAAGTTCCAGACCCAACCTAATTCTATGCATCTAAATTTTTTTCGAACTTCTTTGTGAGGTTGAAAGTGTTGCTCTCTTGTGGACACTAAAAGATGGACGCACAAGCATTGAACACCCATTCAAAACATAACCAACAAATATGTAAGAACACAAGATGCCAACCTTAAGACCTATCAACCGCAATGGATAATAATGAAGACTGGAGAAATATAGTCGTAAGTATCCGTGCAATCTGATGATGAATCTATGACAAGGTATTTTATTGTATAGCAAGCAATATAATCACCGCCTTTGTACATGTTACTGAATATAATGTATACTTTTCCTCCCTGTTTGTTCAGCACCCCCTCGAATTAAATACAAAAATGTCTGGGAGGGCATTGATATTCACTCAAAGTTAATGTTATTATTATTCTTTCTTTTAATTTAGATTTCTTAAGCTGTTATTCTTGATCGCTCTTTCCCAAGAGTACAACAAAAATTTTCACAGATGCTCAACTCTTTTAATCTGGCGCCAGACTAAGTTAAAATTAATCAGTAGATTGGGATTTTTTAAATAACCAAAAATTGTTTATTCAACAAATTCTAAAATTTTAGCGTTTCTAAATTACACTCTATATTGTCGTCTGCGATATTTCCCGTTTGGCGCGAAGATTAACAGCACAGAGTTATTTCCCTTGTTCTACAGACGTTCGGACGAAAATCAGAATACTACGATGACGATGTAACCAAACAAAATGCATAACTTGCAGCAGCATCTGTCCTTTATTAATACCACTTACTAAAATCGAGTCATAAATAAAATATAAATGCGTCCACAAAGTTGTGTCTGTCTGTCTCTCCCAGTCTTTCTCTCTATGTACACACACAGACACACACACACGTACACTCACAGACATGGTAACAATAATGGTATTGGTAATATTAGCCATTTCCTTATAACAAAACATTTGGCATTCATTGACCGAGAAACCAGTACTGTTTTTGGTAGAATATTTACAAATCTTTTTCGAAAAACAATTTTTTAGGAAAACAGGTTTCTCAAGTCCAGTAGTTGTTATCGTTCTTTCCAGTATTAAAGGCGGTTTTCTTCGGAACTATTTATATGATGTGATGTGGAATGCTAGTAACTTGATTATGTCATTATTTTCTGTTCGAGTTACTTGTGTTATCCATTTTAGTTTAATACAGCATTGACTAGCATACATAAAGAGTTATGCCAAAGCAAAACACACATGGCCTGAAGGTTACGTTTCAAACTCTCACTCCTGTGTGTTGATCTCAATGTGCACTCAGTCTTGAATAATCTAGACATGTTATGTATATTTATTTCATATTAATCCTTTTAAATTCCCACATCAATATATTAATGTCGTTATTAAAGTCATTAAGGAAGGCGCCGTAGTTTTTATCATTCCTTTTATTTCCCCAAGTACTTTCAATCTCATCCAAAATTATATTCATGGGTGAATTGCTAAGAAAAATACTGATGGAAATGATACTTGTGAATTTTCTTGCAAATGCCCATGAAGCACGCTCTGTTAATTCAAAAATGAACGTTATCAAGGGAGATAACTTTATTTATATTTGTAAATTTTTCAAAGAATTACAGTTTAAGTATTTTAAAATAATATAATTATAGTTACAATTTAGTTATTTTAAAATCTTGTTTGCTTGGGAAAATAAAAGGATTAGGAAAAACTATGGCGCTTTCCTTAATGAGTTTTATAACATTAAGAAATTGTCCTGTGAATTTAGAAGAAATAAAATTAAATAAATATGAAAAATATGTCTAGATTATTCGACCAAAACATGCTTGAATGAAGAAATGTGCTTATATATATATATATATATATATATATATATATATGATAAAAATAAACAAAATAGTTTTAAGGTATGCTATATTAATGAACATTTTAGGCAAATACCCAGCGACGACAGTCTGTTTCATGATTATAAGCAATTATCAGTGCATCGTTATCCATATATATATATATATATATATATATATATATATATATATATATATATATATATATATATATATTATTCTTTCAAATGCTTTTTTTTTAGAGTGTATATTCTTTAATGGATATAAACATTTCATTTCAGCGACTGAAATCATTTTCAATATTTCCTATTATGAGAATAATCTTATATTTCTATGAATAATTAGTGAACCAATTCCATTCTCTGACAGTAATACTAATATTCTATTTAGTATCTAAAATTTATAATAAACAGTCATTTGGTTTCTTTCCTTTCGGGTAAAATCCTGGCAAATTTTCTCATTGAATTCGCATCCTCTCTGATTTCACTATCTTCTGTGTATTATGTGTAGAGATTCCGCTGTTTATTAGACTCAGATCATTTTGCGGTTTTAATGAGTAAATACATTCTCCCTTGAAAGATAATTTTTATTTGCGCACTAAGACAGACCTTACATTTTTTTTATCATTTTCTTAATAATCAGCCATTTTTTTTATTTTTAGTTAAGCACTATAATAATATTCAGTTGAAATTCACCTGAATTTTTTTAATCCTTTTTTGGCAATTTAATTTCTGAAATGGGAATGTAGATCAAATTTTCTCTACCGGCTGCGCTCAACTTCAAAATATGCCCTTTATAAAGCTAGAACGAAAAGACCAGGTCTTTGCATTATTGAGGGCAAACCAGAGAAAATACTCCATAAAGGGATATGTGAAAGACATGTGAATTTGGCAGAAATAGTGATTTCCTCCTCTTATTCGTCGTTTTGAAAATTCAGTTTTAAATCTCACGCTCACCGTATAGAGTACAGCCTTATAATGGAGTATGGAGTCTGTCTGTTGTGATGTTACTCTCTGGCAACTGAGGCATCCCATAAATGAACTGCCAGTTGGACTGTTTTAGACCTCTTGTTCGATGTACAGCTAGGACTTCCATCTAAAACTTGGCGTTCAGACATATTCCGTGAATGTAGTGATAAGTGTTAAATCACAACCCGAATGACTGAAAAAAAAAATCTGTTTTACATAATAAAGTTTCATTTTACTAAAATAATATCGATATTTAGCACTGAATTTAATTCAATGGTGAATTATTAATCACATTAATCGATCATTAAACTGGTAAACATAAAAATTATTTCCACAATACATTGGGGAAAATTGCAGAAATTAGACAAAAACGTACCAATGAAAACAAAAGTGATCTTATACACAAGGGTTTATCAGATGAATTAGCTATATATAGAAATAAATTCAATCACAATTTGATCTAAAGTATGCCATACTTATTAAAATAGAAAATAACATACCTAGACAAAAAGTTCTCTAAAAGGACCCTATCGATTCTTATCTAAATATACCTCTGTGCATGAATCTTTCAAATATCTCCATTGCTGAAAGAATTACGACTTTCCCAAGCCAACATACATGACTATAAAAATGCTAAACAATTAAAAGAAAATGGTTAAATTACAAAACCTCATGTTATTGAATATATAATGCATAAACGAATCAGAAACTAAAATAATTTAAAGGCTAACACACAATGAAAAAAACATTCAAGAATATCATTTACTGACTTTCATTTATTAGACATTGAATTGTGTCACTTGGCGTACTCCATAGCTCGCCTAAAACTTTCATCTAACCTGATGAATATATATGAGCGTTCTTAAATTTAAACATTTTGAAAAACCATTAATATTTTACGCTTGTATCACATTATTTTATTCATAAGAGCAATGGATTTTTATTCACGGGGCAATGGATTTTTTTATTATTAAATTGTATTTTTATATCCCTTTCAGAACGTTTGGAATTTTGATTAAAAATGTTCTTTCTTCAGTGCTAGCTGCTGAACATAAATTAGTATCAGACGTTTTAACATTATATATATATATATATATATATATATATATATATATATATGTGTGTGTGTGTGTGTGTGTGTGTGTGTGTGTGTGTATATATATATATATATATATATATATATATATATATATATATATATATATATATATATATATATAAATGAAGACAAACTGAAACCATATTTACAGACTTGATTTGTCCCGAAAAGTTCTAGAAAGGTAAATACAAGTATTTAATTTTGTAGCATGTATTCATAAACAGCAGTAAAATATTTTTAGTTTTCAAAATTTTAACATTTGAATTTTAGTACGCTCTAAAACACTCTTAAATCTCTGTTAGTAAACGATAAGCTCTGAAGAAAGTTAAGTGTTGTAATATAATACATATATATATATATATATATATATATATATATATATATATATATATATAAACATTTTCTCCCTCTCCCCTCTTTCTCTCTCTCTCTCTCTCTCTCTCTCTCTCTCTCTATATATATATATATATATATATATATATATATATATATATATATATAGAAAACTAAGTCATTGAACTCAACACTTAGAGGCGAGGCTGTATCATGCTTCTCGCCATCGTCATGTTGACGATTGCGGCTGGCATGATAAAGCCTGTCGCCTCTAAGACCTGATTTCAATGTTCACTTTATATTTACACACGCTTTATCTCTGATATTGAGCATTTATCCCATAAATATAGCAAAAACTTAAGAGTTTATTTCTTCATATATATATATATATATATATATATATTATATAAACCATATTGTGTATTTAAAATATGTGCTTGGGTATATAATCTACGTGATTTCATTTTAGATTCTTTTTACTTTTTGCTTGCATCTTCATCACTTTTGCTTATTAAGTATGCTATATTGGGACAATAGAAGATTTGCAGGAAAAAGAAAAAACTTGTAAGAACCTGGACCCAAATTTATTGAGGACATTCTCTAGATTAAAGCAACTTTCTAAAAATTTCGTCTTAGTAAATTGTTTTATGTGTGTGCATGTGTGTGTTTGAGTTTAAAGTTTGCATGTTATCAATATTTGTCTGTTAATATATATATATATATATATATATATATATATATATATATATATATATATCATATGAAGTCTGTTTCATGCTTTATGCATAAATCGTCGTGGCCTGATATTGCAATAGCATGAAACATACTGTCGCCTCTATGTGTTGACTTCCCAGCGTTTATAATTACGCAACTCTATCTCTGATATTGAGCACTTTATCCCATAAATATAGTACACCTTAAGACTATATTTTTTATATATATATATATATATATATATATATATATATATATATATATAAAAAATTAGCGAAAAATCTTGGTAAAACATTGATAATCCCAAGGATGATGAAATCCTGAGAGCTCAGTGTTAAATCAGAGCGAATAATTTAATTTAAAGAAAACAGACCACTTTAAGGCTTCATTTGTTATAATTTATTTTACCCGAGAATTTTATTTTTCTCTGGATCTTCAGACTTCATTTTCAAAAGTGAAAAGATAAAATGAATTTAAAATTTCCACTTCTGAAGGGCAGTATTATACTTATATAAGGTAACATAGACGGTGGTGAGGAATAGTGTGAAAGACATGGTCATGTTTAGAGAGGGAAAGGAGAGTTTTAAAATTTATTTCTATTTTTATTTTTATTACAATACTTAATATTAAGGAGAAGGGGGTAATCATCAGACATTGACCTATTTAATTGGTCAGCTCAACGGAAATGATATGGGAAAAAGGAATAAGAGAAAAAAAGCGAAAAAACTGGAAAAGGAAAAAAGGGGAAGTAAAGAGATAAGAGATAAGAAATCTACGTAGGGTTTTTGGAGGAAGGAGAGGGGTGGTATAGCTTTATCAATTTAGATAAACACAGATTTTAACGTTTGATAGTATTTTAAATGTTTAAAAACCCCACAAAGAAAATAGATTTAATGCTTGTTAGCAAGTTAAATATTTAACTTCTCCACAAAAAAATTAGGTATTTAACATAAACAAATATTATATTAATAAACAAATATAAAAAATAAAAATTCACTAATAGTAATATTTTAATATTGTGAATGACTGTCAAGGTAAAATCTTTATCAGTTAGAGTCTCATTCATGAATTTAATTTGAAGCTATTTTTAGATGGGTAAAATTTCTTAATTAACGTTT
This sequence comes from Acanthosepion pharaonis, assembly GCA_903632075.3. Taxonomy (NCBI): domain Eukaryota; kingdom Metazoa; phylum Mollusca; class Cephalopoda; order Sepiida; family Sepiidae; genus Acanthosepion; species Acanthosepion pharaonis. Next base: position 78,163 of record CAHIKZ030002684.1, on the reverse strand, counting down.
AGGTTTCAAATCAAGATGAAGTAATATTTGAAGGTAGTCGTAAAAAAATTACTGTTTTTACATAAACACACCGCATATATATTTACGTAAATACAAATACGCATACATTTATATACATGTACAATTACATATATAACCACATACACATGTATCGATATACATCGGTATGCACGCATATACTTATACAATTACTTCCACATGCATCCATCTTTATACATATTTAATTTTTTTTCTTAATTTTTACCGTTAACGCTAGAGAGTGAATTAAGTGTTTAAATTTCGAAAAAATATTTTTAATTTTAATATTTTTAATATCATGAATAATGGTTATGTAGTAAAAAGTATCAATTTAAATCTAAGTGATCAATTTAAATTGAGATTATCTCCAGATCAGTAAAATTTATAATTTTTCAAGAGAAAGTAAGCTTAAAGGTAATAAAAAATGTCTGTCTTTGCATTAGAACTCTATATATAAAAACATGCACATATATATATGCATACACATATATCTTATACATATATTCATATACATCACATATATAATTTCGTATATATACATATATATATATATATATATATATATATGCAAGCCCATACACATGAATCGATATATATGCATATACCTACCTAAATTTACGAATACATATACATATTTAGACACGTAAAAACACACACACACACACACACACACACACACACACACACACACACACACACACATATATATATATATATATATATATATATATATATATATATATATATATATATACATACATATACATATGTATATACATGTAGACATATATGTATATATTTATATATATAAAATTCACATGTCCATATGAAAGCCCATATGCCCATTTTTATACATACAATTATCCTGTGTGCATACAATCATCCTCATATCTAAATATACTCCCATATTTACCATCGTATATACATATCTACACATATATATACCAACATTAAATATACCAACATTAAATCATGACCAAAAAAGAATGTATATCAATGTATGTGCCCATATACAACTGCATATATATTATATTATAAATGATAATGATATTTTTTATAAGTAGTGAGATAAATTGAGATGATTTGTATGCATTTAAAGATCATCGCATTGTGTTGGTTTAGTAACTCATCAGGATCTTTATGATTTATCATTAGGATCTTCTCTTTAATACATAGTTCACATCGGTCTCTGAAATTTCTTGGAGTTCGAGCCCTAGAGATGATTCTCCCTTTCACTTGTGGGGTGAAGCTATTTTCTAATACATCCCAATAGTGTGTCGATAGTGTTGTTTGGTGTCTTTTGGATTTATTTGTGAAGGAATGGCGATGGTTGTAAAAATGCTGTTTCCAATTTCCCGCAGATATTCCTATATATATCTTTTTTTCTGTTATACAATTTCCTTGGGGGAAATCGTGGCTTCGTATATCACGTTTTCTGCCATGCAGATTCCTCCTACTGGACAATCAGCTTTTCCTCTGCAGTTACAGGTAGATATTTCTTTTTTCTATTGGTTAGCATTAAGATCCCTTTGTAATTGGTTATTGTGAAATTCCTTAATCGTTTTGCTATTGTGAGAGCTTATAATTTTTTCCACATTGCTCATGAAGGAATAACTAATTTTTACATTCATTTTATTACACATTTTTTTTCTGTAGCTTATCTTTACTAAAATGCTTATTTATTAGTTTTAGGAAGTATTTCCCTATGTATAATACTGCCCTTCGCAAGTGTAAATTTTAAATTCATTTTTTTCCTTTTCAAAGTGGTCTGTTTTACTTTAAATTATATAATATATATATATATATATATATATATATATATATATATATATATATATAATAAACCAAAATGCAATTCTTAAAAGAGTGTTCAATACAGAGTAGAGCAAATATAATTATTGTGCGAAAATTACAGCATAAATATATTATAAAATCACTACAAAAATCGCCATTTTGTTTCAACACGTCTGGTGTCTTTTCAAGTGATGATGGTGAATGCAGAATAAAGGGTTTTCAAAGGTTCAAATCAATCAAACACCACTCACTAATGGAAACGCTGTTACATAAAAATTTCAATTTTTTTCGTATATTTTAATATTTATTAGTTAGAATAAATTCTATTTTAGTCTAACCCCAACATTAAATCATTAAACAATTCTTATAACCTTAGTTCGTTGTCAAGTTTTTTGAATTCTCGTATACTTGTATTTTGATTGGTCATTCCAGCCTATGTAACAGCGTTACAGAAGTGTAGACAGAAAACGGCTATTTTTGTAGTGATTTTATAACATATTTATGTTATAATTTTCGCATATAAGCATATTTATGTTAGAATTTTCACACAAATAATTATTCGTTCTTTTACATTTGGATATATATATATATATATATATATATATATATATATATATATATATATATATATATATAATATATATATAAAAAACAAATATTAATATTCCATGGTTAACATTTTATTACAGTGGAATCGTAATCATGAATTCATCAGAAATGGTAAATTCAAAAAGCTTTTGTAATTTGTAGCTCCGATGAAGTGAATCTTGATTACGATTCCAATGTAATAAATTATAACCATAGTGTTTGCGCCTTTTATATTATACTCTTGGTCATTGTGCTCAACCTGGATTCTATTATCTTGAAAATTTATATATATATATATATATATATATATATAAGCAATAAAAAAAACGAAAACTACGGACAAAAAGAAATTGCTGATTCAAATTCCCATCTTCTTTACCTAATATGAACAATAAGCGCGTCAAAATTTAATTGTTGAACACTATTTACATTATTCGGGCTATTGTCCTCATCTATGTCGCCATATTTATTACAACGTTTCGGCCGTTGTATGGTTGGAATGTCGAACTGAACCCTTTATTTCGCACACTAGGATAGACTGTTCTAGTTCTACGTGCCATGTTTAATGGATGTCAATTATCAGTTATCTCCTGTTAATTCCTCTCTCCAAGGTCTCCACTGTCTTAAACTGGCATTGAACTCACACACTTTGGGTCCTGTCACTGGATCTAACCAACGCCTTTATCCACTGTGCCACTGTATGAATTTCTGGGTATTATACACCGAATATCTCAGCAACCATATTTTACCAATGCTCATATTGCAATTTTTTGCTGTTATCATCTATGTTTTTACCAGAGCTCATATTCCAATTTTTGTTGTTATTATTTTGTTGTTAATTATTGAAATTTCATAAAATTAAACTAGTGGCGCCAACAGATATAAAAACATATTTTTATCAAGGTTTTCTAAAAGAAAAATACAAAAATGCAAATAAAATAAAATAATTTAATTCACTTAAGAATAATTCATTGTGTCTTTTAAGAATCCATGTCATCTTTTCTCTGAGAAATAACGTGTTTGATTTTATTAAGTTTGGGTCATTTTTTATCATTGGATGATATTGTTTTTAACGAATCAGTGGAGGTAGCTAAAATAAATAAATTGAGAACATAAGTTAAAAAATGAATAAAAATTTACTTGTACTTTATTTACGCTATGCATATTAATATAATGTAAAGAAGATAGATCTGATTATCGAATTTGTTTATAACGTTTAATATTCAGTAAACTACTCTACAGTGTAAACTTTTAGGAATGAAGTAGAAATGTTACAAATGTTGCAAAAGTGATATTAAATCTCTTGGAACGTGGTTGACAAAAAACGCATTACACAGGTAGTATGATTGAAAAAGCAGTCAGTTAGAACTCCTCACTTAGCGACCAGTTTTTTTAGGAAGCAGCTAGTTAAAATGAAACTCAGTAAACGGACCATATATATAATTTGACAACGGTAACATTTCGAGACTTAATGAATAATGACCATGGTTAATTTTTTCAGTTTCTGTTAAATTTACTGTTGACACATTGAACGCTATCTCCGCCGTCTAAATCAATTATTTAATCAAATTATCCGATAAAATTAAGAAAGTGTTGTGTTAAATTTACAACATAAAACATAATTATCTTTAAAGGTATATTTTATTCAAAAACACAATGTGACGATCTTTTCCGTTTTCCGGGCGATGATTTAAGATTTTCGGAATTTCCACATTGAGCTGGGATTCTGAAAAATACAATAAATATATATATATATATATATATATATGGAGAAATATAAAACATTTAAATATTAAGTTAAATTTAAATTTAATGTTTTGAAGAGAAGAAAATTGTTTTCGATCATCATGTTGATAAGCTTTACATTTTAAATTTAAAAGAAACGCTTTGTACTTTAAATTTAAAAACAAAATGAGAATCGCTGACGCCAGCATAAAGTAGAGAAATTGGGTCATTTGTGTAGTGAAATAACTGAAGACGGAATGTGTGACAAATGCGCAGAAGAATAGGGAAAGATGTCTCCAAAAATAATTATTTTAAATACGTGATAGATAATGTCGGGTTTGCTAGGTACCATTAATTAGTCTTATAATCATTTCTTATGCTTCTATTATTTCTGGAATTGCGATTGTGTTTAAATGTCACATTCTTGCAATTTCTATTTTCAAGTTCATATCTATTTGCAGTTTATGAAATCTAAGTGCGGATATTGCCATGCCTATGAGATAACACTGATGTGTAGTTTTTATTTTAATTAGAAAAGTATGTTAATATCATAACTGCTCCATTAGCTTGTATAGTGCGACCATTATATATGGTAAAATCAGAGGACTTTCATTTTCTGTTACTGGCTCGGGTTAGTGATCATATGATTTACCTTCAGGGAGGTGGTGTTTAAAATATTGACATCTGGGAGAAAATGATAGATATATATTTTTATATACAAGAACAATATTAGGAGAAGCAATTTTCAGTTATTGGAATATCGATTTTACTGTTTTTACACTACACTTCTCCATGATTAACAACAGTAAAATCGACCTTGCTAACCGAAAAGCTCCTCTGTGGCTAAATCGGCAAAGCACGTCAGGCTATATGACGGTTTCTTATTGGTTACAGGTTCAATTCCTGTCGGAGGACGCATATTTTCTATATAGATTTCTCGGACATTCAGGCTGGTAAATGTCGTTAATACTGTTTCTTATAAACAGAACATTTACTTAAATATTTGTATTTATAAAAAGAACGTATAAATATAAAAAAATATCTTAAAATAATTGTCGGACTTTGTCCATTTCATATATATTTGCAGCATATTTTCTATATGCATGTCTGATTAAGCAATTTAGACATGTTGTGTGTGTTTATCTTTAATAAGATCCTTTCGTAATCACGCATAAGTTTTGTTGTTTCATGATTTTATTTTATCGTGTACTTTCGATATATTCACAATATCATCTTCAACAATTTATGATTTTATCTATTAACAAATTATTTTTGTGTTTTTGTGTTTAAACGGTTAACGATTCCAATCATTCGCAAATGTCACATATTGATTTTTAAATATTTTCCTTATTGTAAATATGGGTATATATTTTATATATTAGTTAAAGGGTGAGTTCTTTTAGATTATAGTTGCTGGCTTTTTTTTTAATGTTTAACTTTAACGTAGATATAACTAAAGAACTATACACTTGTTATATATGCATTTCAGAACATTTGCACTAAATTCATAATTAATTATGTTAAAAGATGATTTTAATTTTTAATAAAAATGGCTTGGAGAATTTGTAGTTTCTGATTATCACGTTCTTGGTAAAGCATACGGGAAATGTTGGATAATATACTTTAAATTTTAAATATGGACAACAGTGTTTTTTGCAGATGTTGTGCAATGGAGGATGAATCATTCATATGTAGAGTGAGCTGACTTGATAGCGTTATTGTACAATTGCCAATTACCATTTATTACGGATGATGAAGTTGGTTGTATTAAATTTGGGATAGTATATAGATAATTTTATTTTTTTTACTGAGATCTTTAGGGAATATATTAGTATTTATGAGATGTTTTTAAGGATTTTTTCATCTTGTTTATAATTAGAATGTTCCTGATTCCGATATAGAAGGGTGATGTGTTTAGGGTTATTTGAGGAAGTATTATGCTCTATTTGATTTATATTAAATTTTCTAATAGATAATCTTATTTGTTCACCAACAATGTGAAAATCATTATTAATAAGTGTTTGTTTAATATATTTTAGTTCTGTGTAGAAAGTCATTTTTGTGGATGAGTCAACTTTAGCACAATTTAATAGATTTTGTGCAATTGCTGTTTTTTAGCCGTTATAATATTCACTCTTATAAACAAGAGTGCATAAAATTATGTAAGTAGGCTTCTTATTTGGGGGGGTGAATGTATTATTATTGGTGTCTCTCAATATATCAAGAAAAGGAATTTTATTATTATTGTTAACTTCATAGTTGAATTTGCGGACAGAGTTTTTTTTTAATTTTTGTTCTAGTTCATGTATTTCATGAGTATTTTTTACTATGATGAGGATATCGTCCACATATTTACGGTAGATGGAGGGTTTTTTTTTAATTACTAAATATATCATTTTCAAGGCTAATTATCTAAAAGTTACTAAAATTTGAACCAAGAACTGAGCCTATGAAACATCATTCAAAAGTATGTATATATATATATATATATATATATATATATATATATATATATATATATATATATATAGAGAGAGAGAGAGAGAGAGATATATAGATAGATAGATATTATTTAGGTCAAAGAATGGAACTTTGGTAGTACAAGATAAAAGTAGTTTCCGTATTATAAGGGTCTAATATTTAATGGAGGGAGAGATGGATTATTGTAAAAAAAAAAAAAAAAAATTCAAGTGAAATAAAATCAACCACAAGAACTCATTTTTTTAACGAAGTTACTTCCCCTACATTATAACCTTTACAATATGGGAAAATTTCAAACATTACCGTTTGTGCATGTGCGCATGACCGAAATCGTTAACCGTTTAACCAAAATGACAACAATTCATTTCTGACACAGAACTAATTGCCCTAGTCTTCAAAACCTTGAAGATGAGATTACGAATATATCGAAAATACTCAGAATAATAAAATGAATAAATAGAACCATTGTACATTCCTTGGTATCTTTAATCAGGAAACAACAAAACTTATGAGTGATTACGAAAGGCTCTTATTAAAAATAATATGTCTAAATTGTTTAAACAGACACACTATATATATATATATAGATAATATTAGTGGAAAATATACTGTATGTGCATGTGTATGTACACGTATGTCTGGGTGTGTGTGTGAGTACATGCCTAATGTGTATGTACCTACTTGTATATGTTTTTTTTTTTTTGTGTGTGTATTAGTATGTGTTTTTGAACATAGAAATATTTGGTCCTTGCGAATTGAGACAATCGTTATATTCATCTTCATATATTTATATTTGATTTATAACCTGTAGTCGATATTAATTTTCCCAATTACAAAGCGGCCCTTTAAGTAAACACAATTTTATTTTCCTTCGTCCCATCTCTCTCCCCCCTTTCTCTTTTTTTTTTTTTTTTTTTTTTCCCTTCCTATCCGAATTGTCTGTGGTGTGTATATGTCACCACGAAATGTATCTTTATGTATTAGACATCCGTCGACTTTCTTTCTCTCCTCTTTTAAATCCACCCCACCCACATCTCCAAAAAATCTCTCTGTTAAGGTTTCATGTCCTCCTCCTCATACTTACACTTTCTCTAAATTCTGTTTTGATTTCCGGAGTTGTTTTTTCTGTTTTCATTTTGAATTTGTAGGTCTGATGATTTGGATCGTATTTACGATTCCAATGGAATAAATTATGACCATGGAATATTAGTGTTTTTTTTTTTTTATTATATATATATATATATATATATATATATATATATATATATATATATATTATATATGGTAATTTATCCATTTCATATTTTGTATATGTATGTATATAAATAGGATAGGTATATATATTTATATAAGTTTCCAGCATCAACATATATATTTATATTATATTTCTGTTAATATATTTATTTAACACATATTTATTTTATGTCTTTATTTCTGAAATAACAAATTACAATATATATATATATATATGTGTGTGAGTGTGTTTGTGTGTGTGTGTGTGTGTGTGTGTGTTTGTGTGTAAACATATTTTTAATGTGTTAATGGATATGTGAACGGATGTAAAAAAGTGTCAAGTCAGTTACTTTTTTCTTATGTTTGTGGAATGAATAAGTCAATGCGACTTTGCAGTCACATCTAGATACTTATGTCTGCTCTCAGGGTGAACTGAGTTACCAAACCTGAGATCCACATAGAATTGAGATCCACCTACTGTCAAGATACTACATTTGTTGTTGATGCATCTGTCTGATATGCACGTTTCCGACATTTGGTGTGCCATGTTGAATTGGCCTTTGTGCATTTGTACTAATTCGTGGGTGTGCTAATTTATCATCAGTCCCTGCAGACTGCAATGTATCTTTGAAGATATTCAAAAAGCTGTCAAAATACAACGACCTTGAAATCGAAATCTCAAAAATGTGGCACATGGGAACATCAACAAGGACTGGTTGGAAAAGATTCCAGTAGACCAAATTGAAGGGATTCCTGGAAGTCCATGCCTCAAAAAATTCAAAAAATTGTTCTCATAAGTACAGCCCACACATTACGAAGGGCTTTATCTATGTATTTTTTTTTTTTTTTTAACGTGGAAAGTGTTATGAAAACCATTTCTAACCTTAGGTCTCTGGACGCGACCCGGAAAGAAATGTGTACACGCCAGAAATCAAAGGAAATAATAATAATAATAATAATAATAAAGATGATGATAATAATAATAATGATAATGATGCTGATAATAATCATGATATAAAAGTAGAAATCAAAAGCAAATGCAATGAATCAAATGCAGAATCGATGGCAAGATTAGCCTCTTCATGTTTAATATTCTGCCAGTACCAAACAAGCTAATGTAGTTAAGTAGTACAGGATTAAATGCTACAACCGATGGTTTTATTCTTGTTGCTTAAGGCCAATTCTTACTACGTAGATATTACCAAACACACATACTGAAAAATCGTGTTAATCCGAAATGCAGATTCTGTGATAAATATCCAGAAACAATTGACTAACTTGTAACACGTTGAACACTGTAAGCATCCGCTCAATATAATTCTCAGCATGATAGACTGGGCCGATATCTGCACTGAAAAATATGCAACTTTTGCGGGAAGGAAACTACGAGAAACTAGTATGAATATCAGCCAGACCCAGTTAGAGAGATAGAAACTGTTACAATTTTATAGGACTTTACAATAAACACGGACAAAACAATCGAAGCTAATCGCACAGGCATCGTGATCAAAGACCACAAAAACAGAATGTGCTTTCTTATAATAATAATAATAATAATAATAATAGTGACACAGATAATGATGTTAATATTGACAATAACATTAATAATAATAATAATCAATCGATCGATTCGCTAAAGGGCTAACCTCGTTTATGCCCAATAAAAAAGGTCTGCACTTTATAGTCGAGGTCAGTGAAAGAATCGATTGTTTCTCTTTCTGTTCGAGATCAAAGAGTGAGCGAACCATAGACGCTCTCTGGGTACTGGGTGAGAGTAGTGTTAGGGTTATGCATTCAGTTATATTCTGGAAGGGGTGGACCCATTTCTAGTCTCTTTTTCTCTATGCTTCCTCCCATTATTAAGTAAAAATGACCAGCATTGTAATCCTTTGTAGTGCGTTATTGAGAATTAACTTGATGATTCGATTTGATTTTTTCGCTTTTTTATCTTTTTGCCAACGTTGCATATTATTTTCACGCACACACAGACACACCACTAGAGATACACAACTCCACACGCATCTGCTCATACAATTGTTTTTTTTAACATAAAATAAAACCTTCTTTTCATTGTTTGTTTTATTTCCTGTTAAAGCAAAATACTTTCGCAGTTGACTCGGATTACGCTTATTCATTTAACGGCATTTCAATCTTGGATGGATCAGTCATTATCAAACTTCCTCTATATTTTTTAATTTCTATTTTATTTTAATTTTTTTTTGGGCAGAAATAATATCTAATATATTTATATAATTAATTCATAGATATAAATATATGGTCATATATATATATATATATATATATATATATATATATATATATATATATATATATATATATATAATTATTTATTTAAAAACCCTATGATTCCAACACGCTACATAAGAGTTCTCATGTTTCAAAAACAAGAGCCGAAAACTTCAATATAATATGGTTATGTATATATATATATATATATATATATATATAATTATTTATTTAAAAATATGATTCCAACACGCTACAAAAGAGTTCTCATGTTTTTGAATAAAAACAAGAGCCGAAAACTTCAATATAATATCGTTATATATATATATATATATATATATATATATATATATATATATAATTATTTATTTAATATATGATTCCAACACGCTACATAAGAGTTCTCATGTTTCAAAACAAGAGCAAAAAACTTAAATATAGTATTTTTTATATATATATTTATATATATATATATATATATATATATATATATATATATATATATATATATGGATGTATATAGACATGTCTGATTGAACAAATTACAGATATTATGTCTACTAACTTTTAATAAAATCCATTCATACTCCCGAATAACCTTCTGTGTATTGATGTTAAAGGATGAGAGATATATGCTATAGCTGTTTAAATTTCTTTTATTTTCATTTTCATGTACTTTCGATTTTCTCTCAAGATTATCTTCAGCTGTGCATGTAGTACAAAACTATATGTATATATATTTATATAAAGACTTGCGTTGTTTACTGTAATTTTTTCATTATGCTTTTATATGCAAAACGGTTGACAATGTAGCACATGCTCCACTGAAGATGATCTTGAGAGAAGATCGAAATATACAGCGAGAAAAATCGAAGAAAATAAAATATCTATCGGTCATTTCTCTCATCTTTTAACATCAATACACGGATGGTTATTCAAAAAGTATAAAAAGATTTTATTAAAATTACCAGACATAATTTTTATAATTTATTTAATTAGACATGTCTAAAAAGAATTTGCTGCTAAACCGCACACTTTACACACATATATATATATATATATATATATATATATATATATATATATATATATATATATATATATATGGTAAAGAACAAATAGGAAACGTTTATAAATCTAACATGTTTCGCTTTTTATTAAAGTTTCATCAGAGAATGAGGTATGAAAATTTCTGGGAATTTTATTTTTGTGTTTGATTTTCCTTGATTATGCAGACTCCACATGCATCTCACTAGTCAAACAATGTTCAAAAATAATTTAATGGAGCAAAAGAACCATAATTCGAGTCTATGCTGGATTTGCATGATACTGCATGTGTGTGTGTGTGTGTGTGTGTGTGTGTGTGTGTGTGTGTGTGTGTGTGTGTGTTTTTGACAAAAATTCTCGAATAGCAAGAATTTTCTCAAATCTTCATTTGAGGAGAATACTCATAATTCCAGCAGGCTTTTTGGGGCTTGGAATAATGGTTCGCCTTCTCAAGGCTGGTTTTCTCCACGATTAATAGTTAATTTAATCCTCACCAGATTCTCTGTACAAATATACAATCAATATAAATAACCCAATATATATGATATATATATAAAATCAATCAATTCAAATTTTAATATCTTTTTATGAAGAATGTTAAGCCATCCACATCGACATTTTCCAATATGCTTTGCTACGAATCGTTTCGTTGAAAATCGCTGTCCAGTGAGAACGAGAAAAACATTTTATTAGGATCATTTGTAGTATTACATGTTTAATTGAGTCTGTTTAAACAGCTGTTATATTTTATTGTATTACAAATGTAATCTTTTTCCACAAAATTTGCTTTTGCTTGTAGGTTTGTCTAAAAGCGACCATTGCTATCGGCCTTTCTTTGCGCTCAGCAAATAACCAGTATTCGTTATCAGATTTTGCTTTCACGTCGGAAATGCTTATCTTCAAATTGTCTCTACAATTTTGGCTTGTACAAACAAACAATGACATAAGTTAGCGTTTAAATATCTTCAAAAACATTCAATGTATGTTATTCTATTTATCTGCGAGATAAATATCTCGGAGTGCGAATTTTTCTTTTTAAAACAATTAGAGCTTTCATATACAAAATCTTAATACTACAGAAAAAGCCAATATTAAACAAGTTATCTTTCTCAATAGAGATCGTATATTGAAGTGTGTAAATAAAAAAAAATTAAGATACACGTGCGCATTCTTACGGTAAATAGTGTCAAGATGGATAAACGCCGAAAATCTGGAAAAAAGAAACACAATTAGTTTAGTGGTTGTTTAATTATTAAACATTTTGCATTTTGTGGGATTAATAAGAACGGCTGTTAACATAATTCCATTGGCCATCTTTTATACTTAATAATATATATATATATATATATATATATATATATATATATATATATATATATATGTATATATATATATATATATATATATATATATATATATATATATATATAAAAATTAACTGGTAAATTTTTTTTTGAACAATAACTTTTTAAAAAAAAATGTTATTCGAATATTCGCTTGAAGATGAAACTGAACTAATGGTTTTAATCTAATTACAAAATTAAATTTGAAGCTTTTAGCTTCCATTTTTGAAACTTGGTTATTACTGTGTAGCGAAAAAACATATTTTAAATCAGTTAATTTATAATATTAATACTCTTTAAATTTACATTAAACACTATTTTGTAAAAATAAAAAATATCAATAAGAACAATGGATTATATATCTTACTATTCTTTCTTTTTATTTATACATATATACATGCATACATACATACATATATATATATATATATATATATATATATATATACCCACCCACAGACATTCACTCACAAATGTAGGTATGTATATTACTCAGCTGATTGATATTATATTCAACACATCTACTCAAGACATTCATAGACGAACTTCGTGTATTTGTTCTTTCCACTTGTTAGAAAATATCAGCAAATATCTGCCAATTTCCTCGTTTTCGCTATTTTTATATTAATTATAAAAAATGATTTATCTGCTTTTTTATTGGCGTTAGGTTGATTTTTCATCGTCATATGTGTGCTTGTGTGCATGTGTTTCTTTTTGCATCTGCGTCCGTGTGTATGCATATGTGTGTACAGTTGTATCTGTACGTGTTATGTGTGTTTATCTTCCCATGTATACGATGTCGTAAATATATATATATGTTTTGTTGTGTGTAATATATATATATATATATATATATATATATATATATATATATATATATATATATATATACAACGCACACAAACATACACATTTACTATTCTAAATTGTCGTCATTTTATATTTTTAATTTCGCCATTCATATGTTTTTTTTTTTATGTCGACTGCACATTATAGTATTTCAATTCTGCAAATTTTGTCTATAGAAAAAATGTTAAAATTACGTAATTCAGTCCGAAATAATTTGGAAAAGGTATTTGAATATTCAAGTAAAACTCCTTTATTATTTATTTCAATGTTTGTGTGTGTGTCAATATGAGGACAGTGCAGAGGATTGGGAACGAGTTGGATTAGTCTAAATATAATTATATTTCTGTTTGGGCGATCACTAGTAATATCAATTCTTTCCTAAAATCATCTTCCTGCAGGGCCTCAGACTCAACACAGACGCCTACAGTAAGTGCGCTGAGGAGTTATCCAATGTCCCAGGGTCAAAAGGGTTTTTTTTAAATCCTTTATATCTTTAAACAGGACAATGCCACATTTTCTCAAATATGAGAACCTAGTTTTGCTGTCAGACAATTTTGATTTTAAAAATTACCAAACTTTCTCTGTCCACCTACCCATTCTGTAAATTATTTGGAACGCAATTGATATCAGACTAACAAAATTCCTTATACCTCCAAAAATGAACTGAATGCAAGGATTATGGCAGCATTCACCAACTTAAACAAGGAAACCTCCCAGAAAATTTGCAGAAGATTCCGAAGTCATGAATGTCGTGGTTGAAGCCGATGGCGATTTTATTGAATAAATTTACTCTTTAGTACTTCAAGATATTTTTGCATAATTTTGGCAAAAACACCTCTTAAAATGAGATGTCAGTATTATTTTCAATTTTTTTTTTTTTTTCAACTTTTATTATCAAACAATTTATACATTTTATTCTATGCGTATTTTCTCACTGATGCCAAATAGGTCGGGTTTTGACCCATTAATTCAAGCCAAAAATCATTTAAGACAACATGAATATATTTATATAAATAAAAAATCTAAAATATCTCTCTCTTTTTTCTTCTATATATATATATATATATATATATATATATATATCGTCATTATATATTTCCGTTGATCTAGTATTGTTCTGGTCATCCGCAGATTTTCCGTCCTCATTCCAAATAAGTCTTATTTTAAGTCTGAAGAGACGTCCACAGCCACCGAAATTGTTTCATATTTGGAGATATCATTTTTTCTTTAGGCTAAATATCAGGATATTTAAATATTTCATTATATAAATTCAACGGTTTTTTTGATTTTTTTTAAATTTGCAATTTTCGAATTGGTTCTTTCTGGAGGTTCCCGTCTCCAAATTGACTGCATCGAGGTTTTTAATGATAAAAAATCTTTTAAATAAATCCTTGAATCGGCGACATTTTTAAAGCCGGGAAATTTTTTTTCAGATATTAATTTTAAACCTTTCATTCTAAAAAAAAAATCTGGCATTAATACATTTTCCGATTCATCGATTTATGATATTTTATAAAATAAGTTCAGGATTTTGAATGCTGATCTTTAAAGAACTTTGGAAAACATTTCCATTTATAAAATAAAATAACGAAAAACAACTTTATTATAATATATATATATATATATATAATATATATATATATATATATATATATATATATATATATTTATATAAAAATATTAAGATCTATCTATTTGTTATTTATCTATTCTCTATATATAACAGCCTGTTCATATCTATATCTATATATCTATCTAAAATTTTTTTAAATTAAAAAATAAAAATTTTAAAACATTGAGGTTAAATATTATTATTATTTTTTATTATTTATATGTCTTCCTTTTCACTATTTTTTTTTTCAATATCATTTCATCATATATATAATATTTTGTATATATATAAATATATAAATAAATATATGGGTGTGAATGTGTCTCTGAACAGTATGACCTTTTATTTTGTAGTTTTCATTTGTTTATCTTATATTAAATTTTAGTTACTTCTATTGGTTAAATTCTTTTTATCAAGTCGTTTAAGTAAATTTATAGATTCATTATCTCAGATTTTAAAATATTTTTTTTTACAATTTATTTATAATTTTCGTATAAAGGATTACATGTTTATATGTATAATTTCATTTAGTTTTTTTTTTTTTGAGTGTAAATGATATATTATATATTTTTATAAGTATATGTTTTGTGAAATTATAATATATTCTTTTTCAAACATGTCTGTTTAGTTTTATTTTTTCTTATGGGTTTTGATTTTTAACTGTTTCGTTTACAAAAGGGTGTCCTTTTCTATGTAGTAAATATTTAGATTATATTCATAATATGCATATCATAATATGTAAGAGATTATATATTCAATATTTGCATATGTATGTGTGTGTATGTATATATTTTTGTAATATTTATGTGTGTGTCTCTGTGTGTATATATAAATTTCTTTATTAAGATTGGCAAATTCAATAACTCCATTTAAATTTTAACAAAAAAGTTTAAAAAACAAGTTTTTCCAGTTTATTATGGATTCGTTGATTTTCATTTAAATTAATGATATATATAAATATATATATTTATATATATATATATATATATATATATATATATATATAAAAAGATGCAATGATCAACGAAAAAAATATATAAATTCTAACTTCACACTGTTTCATTAATTAAAAATGGCTCGATTCAAAGAACAATAATTATTTATTATAAAAAGTATTCATATAGAAAAAATTATGTTTTAAAACTTCCTTTTTTTAGAAATTCCCTTCCAATTTCGTCTTTAATTTCTATTTGCATTTTATCAACAGTCAATCAGTCAAAGTCATATAAATTGAAAGTGTGAAAACCAATGAATTTTTATTGTCATAAACTGGTTTTTTCCTTTTTTTTATATATATATTTATATATATATATATATAATATATATTTCTATATATATATATATATAAATAAAAAGAAAGAACAGTAAGATATATAAAAATGTTTTTTTATAGATATTTTTTATTTTTTATTTCTTATTGGTTTCAATGTAAATTTTTTGAATTCATTAAATATTATAAATAGATTTTAAAATAAAAATGTTCATTGAATTCTCTAAAAAATGTTTCAAAAACAAATGTTATGTAACAAGAAATGGTATCGTGTTCAAATTCGTTTTCAATCTTTAAATTAATTTTATATATATAATATATATATATATATATATATATATATATATAAATATATGAATATATGAAAAATTCAAAAAAAATGTGTGTTAAGTGTTATTTGTGTGATTTTTCTGGACTGTATATATATGCATGCAAACGTAAAAATTTTTAATGACATATTTTTACAAATTATTTTTAAAATATGATTCAAATTGTTTTTGTAATACTACTTTTAAACCAATTGAATATAAATGCATATATATATATATTTTCATTTATTTTTTTTCTCCGCTTTTGTCTCAAACATTATTATTAGTGATACAATTTTATAAGGCTTTTTTAATGATTTGTTAGAACTAAAATAATATGAACTTAAATTTAAAGAAAAACTTTACAAAAGATATTAGAACAAATAAATCTTATTTCTTATTCTTTTTTACTGCTTGTTTTTTTTTCGTATTTTTTATATTTTATTATTTATTTATTTTTTTTCCAGGGAGGAGTTCCTTTGATCTCCATTGTAGAGAGAGGTTCAGAAACATGCGAAATTCATTGGTTTTAAACAATGTGGGGAAAAACAGATTTCATTGAAGCGGTCCGCCAGAGAAGATGTTTTCGACTTCGCTCGTTGGGAGGAGCAGATATTTTAAATATGCATGTAATTGACTGTTGCTCAAAAGAAGCTGTTAACCTTATAAATAAATGACCAAGACAAAATTTTCTATTCATTATCCTCATCAATCAAGATAACAATTTGGCAGCATATGTTTTCGATTTTCATTGGCACAATATATTATTGTTAGTTTTGATATATTTCTGATTTCTTTGTTTTTCAGTTTTTGCCTTCTGGTTCCTTTTATGTTTAAAAAATTTTTTCGCTTTTATAAATCAGCTTGATTGAAAATTTAGCATACAAAACGTTTGATGTACTTATGTAACTATATATTATATCATATTCTTTTTTTCTTCTGCTTGGCAAATTTTTTGTCATACAGATTTAATGATGATAGATTCATGACTTCTGGCGATTTAAAACGTTTATTTTAAACCACTTCATTTTTATTCAAACTAATTCTTTTGATGGAAGGATTAGCTCTTTGTGTGACGTCGTCCCCTGGTCGCAGCGCCAACTGTGACGTTCTATCCTGATCTACCACGGCGCCAGTTGTGACGTGGCCGTTCCAGGGTCCTATCCCGGTCACGACACCAGATGTGACGTCCCTAAACAGCAACAATTGTGATGTCTTCGCCATGGCGCCAGCTGTTCGCTCCTCGCTGCTCCGTCCGGGTGTCGCTGCTCCAAACGTGACGTCCGCCTGTCGCGTCAGTCGTCTCGTCCTCGTCCTGTGACGACCAACTGGCTTGGTATCGGTCGCGGCACCCAAATGTGACGTTCTAACCTTTTGGTGATTCGGGTAGGAATCTGGTTAGATTTGATATCAGCCTCGCCGTTCCCAACCTGCTTCCAACGCCTGGTTACCAAGGTAACTGCACTGATCGCCAGTCTGCCTACCCACGTTGTGAATTGATCTTAGACAGACGAGATCAAACAGGGGTTGGGGCCGTAATGCAAATTGAGTTCAACGGGGGTGATAACACACAAATATGCATAAAAGAAAATAAAATGAAAACTCAAAAAGTTCAAAGTATCAAAGAAAAAGGTAACAAACTTTTTATGTCTAGTTGTTCGATACATAGGACTGCATCTATCTCCCGACCCGTTCTGTGGATTGTGACACGTCGTTTTCGCTAGGCAAGTTTTAACGCTTCAAGTTGTTTGCTCTCTAAGAAATTTGTGTTTCGGTGTGTCTTTGGACGAAAGTCGAAAAAACTTATTTCTGTGGTCTGGTTCTAAGTCGCTCTTCAAAATAATTGTTCTTGGTTGAAGAGGAGTCCAAAATTTTTGCGTGAATCTTGGTCAGCTATCTTGAGGCGGTTTCAACACTGGGCACTCATCTCTGCTTGTCGTCCGCCAGGACTGAACTAACTGGAACTCTCTCGCCGCCTGGTCTGAACGAACTCAACTCTGGGCTCATCTCCGCCTCAGTCCTGAACGAACTGGAACTAACTCTGCTGGCAACTCATCTCTGCCCGTCAGGGCGAACTGAACTGAACTTTTCTGTCTGTTGGGGCTTCGTTTTTTTGATTGACGCCGACCAAAACCGGGGTGGGTCTGTTGGCGTCGGGGGTTCCTCGATAATTCTAAATACATATCCACCTCTTTTTATTTCTGGTTAGGGATTTTCCACTCTTTTCCATTTTTGGTAACTTTTTTTTCTCTCTCCCCACTTTCTCACCATGCTTTCTGAGGGGCGTGAACTGCCCTCCCCACTTCTTCGTAGCGGCTTCTCATACTTATACTCTGGATGGGGGCGTCGACAGCCTTCTTCGTGCGTCACGTGACCACTCTCGGCCAATGAGGTCTTGGTCGGGTATCTTTCCTCCTCCTTCGTGCGTCATGTGATCACCACTTGACCAATGACGTCTTAGTCGGGCGTGAACAACCCGTGGCTTTGTTTTGGAAAAAAAATATACCTTGCTTAACTAAAAAAAAATTATCTCTCCTCTTTCTTTTTTTTTCCTTTCAAATCGCCGTTATCATGAACGGATAATGTGACAACTCTTTGTTCAACACGTGGCGTTTGTCAAGCAGTTTATCGCGGTAATTCATTAGACGGCTGGATTTTCCGACATGGTCTCAGAAAAAGAATTTTCTCCAAGTTCTCAGCCAGTCTGGCGTCTCCAAAGCAGAAATAAAAAATTTCTTTTCCATTTTTTCCTTCGGTTCATGTGTCTGATAACAAAATTTTATTATCGCAGGGCAAAAGTTTGTTTTGTCAAAAAAAAACTTAAGTGAGACTACTTGTGTGGGATTTTAATTTTCCATACTGTCCAAAAGTCAATTCCAAGCTACACCTGTGTTTTGTCAATTATCAAAATCTAACGTTTTCAAGTGGACTTTCTTTGGTGAACATCTCTTGATAACACAATTCCATTCGCGCGGACAAGATAATCGGTCAATTTTTGTTCGCAGGTGGCCTAGATGCTTTTCCCTCGTATCAATTCGTTTTTGATAACGCTCCCCTTCCACTCAAATCATTGTCATTGTAATGAAACTCTTTTCGACATTTGACACTTATCCAAAATAACCCTTTTCTTTTTCTTATTGTCTCTTAAGCCGTGTGTGTGTGTGTGTTCGCCTATGATCCGTCTCGCATTACTTTTTCCTTTTCCCTTTCTTCTTTTTCTTTCCTTCAAATCGCCTGGATGCATGGCGCCACAATCCACTTGCAAAAAGAAAGAATTATTCTTAAAACCTAAAATACATTTCGGCCTTGAATAATCCTCAAATGGTTGATAAACCGTAAAAAAAGCAAATCATATATCTATAAATATATCTTTCAAATCGCCTGGATGCATGGTGCCACATTTGTTTTTATCGAGAAATTTGCAGTAGCCTCTTGTGTATTTTTTTATATCTTCTTTTTTCTTTTTTGTTTTTTTTTTAGGTGTTTTTTTTAGACATTTTTTTTTTTTTCTTTCTTTGTGTTTTCTTTTTTGGAAAAATGACAATTTATTTTTGTTTTTGCTTTCATTCATTCTTTCCTGGCTACGACAGCCTTTTAATTATTTCATATTGCTTTACATATTCTTCGTTTTCTTACTTTTAAGGTTAATTTTTCTTTGTTGCTTTATTGAATGTCTAGTTATATTTTCTTTCTATTTTGAATTTTGCATCTTTTTTAATTTTTTTCCTTTCATTTTTTTCTTCTTCGTTTTCATTTCCTTCTTACCTTTCTTAGCTTTTCTATAACTTCTTTCTTTCTTTTCTCATTCTGTTTCTTAGTTTCTTTTCTTTTCTCGTTTCTTACGTTTTTCAATAATTTTAAATACCGGTTTTCTTTCTTTCACTCTCTATTCTATCATTATTTTTAAATAATTTGCCACATATTCTTCATTCTTCGTTTATTTTCCAACCGATGGTACTTGTTTTTATTCTCTCTTCGTTTTCCCTAATATGTGAGGTATTCTTTTCAGTTAAGAAAACATGGAATTGAATATTTTTCTGAAGTTTATTCGATACAGATTATTATTTTATTTATTCGATAAAGACCATCAAAAAACTCACTAAGAATCTTTCAATTCTTCTATTATTTACCTTTGTAACTTTTATTTATTTCATTTTTCCAAAGAAATTCTTGCAAGCAAAAATCACTTTTATCAATATAAATCAAGAGATAATGTATAAATTTATCGTAAAATTTGATACATTTTTTTATATTTGAAAAACCTTGAATCGTAAAAAATCATGCTTTCTAGACGTTCAAGGAAGACTCCTGGCATTGTATTCAGTATAATATTTAGATATTTTAAACAGGAAAAATTTAGATCGCTTAAAAAGGGTCTCTTTATGCATCTTGTACAGGGACAGCCATATATCTTATACAACGATAATTTTACATCAGAATTTAACTAATAACTACATAACTGACTACAAGTTTATTAATCTAGCCTGGTTTTTGTGTTGCCATGTATACATATAACTATACACGTTGTTGTTGGTGTGTACACGGATTTGAGTTGGCATACCCCTTTTTTCTTAATTCTTAAACAGTGAAATTAATATCATGTAGCCGAAATAGTGATATCCTACGAAAGAAAAATGTGCTGCCCAACAGGAATCGAATCCGAATATTCTTTTCCATCAGCCCTATCGATCTAGGACGGGTGTCATTAATTTCACTTTTTACGGAATAAATATTACAAAAAAAAACATGGATATTAGCGAAAAAATATTTATAGCGGTAAGACTTAACGCTGAATTGAAAAAATTCAATTGAAACACACACACACACATATGAGTATATATTCATGTGTATTTATACATGTACATATATTTATTGTCCTCTAGAAAATATAAGTAGAGAAAAGATGAAAGTAATGTCTATGGACGATCATCGGCTTAATTTCATCTTGAGCTAATCTATATTGTATTAACAGATAGACAAATTATGCATTTTACCAAATACAAAAGAGCTAAATTACGTTCTTTAAATTTTCTTTGTTCCTGACACGCACACATATACTGGCACACCAACATATACGTATACATTCGCACACAGTGATAAATTTAGTGTCAGACATGAATTCTTGAACGCTTAGCCAGAATTGCGAAGATCATTTCAACTATCCTTAATTTGATTTTCTTTTAGTGTCTCAAAATTTCAGTCAAATTCGAATTTTTCTAGTTCCTAATAAATAAAAACATGTGTATGTGTGTGTGTGCTTGAAGAGAGATAGAGAGACGGGGCGAAAGAGAGATATTCAAAGTAATTGAGAATAACTTACGAAAATCCCATAAGAATTCTGTTTCATCCAAAGCAATGAGTGGATACATATATATATATAGTAAAGGTAATCCGTTGGTATATAATACAAAAAGATCCTAGTAATAACGAATATTAAAACTGATCCACAGAGAGCTCAATATATTTATTCTAACAGAGCATATATATTTTACACAGACACACACACACACACACACACACATATATATATATATATATATATATATATATATTATTGAATTGATATCACAAACTCGCTTTCCAATAACCACTGCGCCTATATAATTGGTGATAATAAGGAAACGTGTAAAAACTTTTATTCTGCACGTTTCAACGACGTGACTTGTTTCATTCAGCTTGGAAGGAAAGGATAGATAGATAGATAGATAGATAGATAGATAGATAGATAGATAGATAGATAAGAATGTAACTCAGATAGATAGATAGATAGATAGATAGATACTATAATAAACACATACCCATGTTACTAGTTAGGAATTATTTATTTTTATTTTGTCCGTATGGATACCCACTTCCGATGAAATGTTTGCTCATTATGGAACTTTTTTAATGCATAGCAAAAGAGGCTGAAAGTTTTATTTAAAAATGTGGCTACTGACTGAAATCGAAGCTTTTTATAATATCAGGCCAGACGGACAATGACACAAATTTGTGTTGACAGTTCTAGACTGAATTGATTCCGTGCGTATATATGATGGCTTGTTATAAAAAGCAATAAATTATCTTTTACGGAATAATTATTTTTCTTTAGTTTTTAAAATTATTTTTTATATTCAACAATTATTACTTTTTTATAGTGAATTCTGGAACACTTTATCATGTGAACTGTTGATTTTAAAGAATGTAGGATAGATTCAAATATATTTCATATTTTTGCTGTTTGAAACCCCAAAATAAATGCATTTTTGTTTTCAGTGAAAATAATTATGATATTTAATAAAATAAAATTTTATCTCACAAAAATTTAGAAATCAAACTATTTATTTTTAAAATAAAAAAGAATCATATCTTATACGCAAGTGAATTATTTGAGTAATCAGAAAAAAAAGCGTTTTATATTGAAGAGAATTACAAAAATTTTCAACTGAAAAGCAGAAATCCTAATCTGTCTACGCACCTATAGTTGATAATAATTTCTCATCAATTAAAGTGTAAATTTAGAAAAAAAATTATTCTAAGGTTAATTCCAGAGTATCTTTCACAATACTTTTGCATATTTTTTTAATTAAAGCGCATTTAGTTTTTAGAAGAAAATCCAATAGTGCATGACCTTTTTCAAAGAATAAATAAAGATTTGTAAAATTCTCGCATAATTAAATTGATATTATAGTAATTATTCTAGAGAAGCATTAAAAATATCTTTAAAAAATATTAAAGAATTTTTGTTACAGGCAAATGGCCTAAATAATATAAAAATAAAAATTTAAGTTTTTAATATTGTAGACAATTAAAAGACAATATTTTATTTTATTTTTAGGCTTCAAAAATTGAATACTAATTCATTTAGACTGATTAAAACATAAATTAAATAATAACATTTTCTCTAAAATTGTAAAGACTGAATTATATATATATATATATATATATATATATATATATATATATATATATATATATATATTATCATTTACATTAATACAAAAGTTTTGGAATCATAAAATTAGGTAAAATCTGGAAAACTCTTTTAACATCGATGCGTTTTTAAGCCCTCCCCCCAATTATATGTTTAAAGAGACACTGTTTACAAAAAGTAAACAATATTTTTAAACACAAATATTTCTGAGAGTTCTAAAGAGAATAATATTTAAATCAGAGTTTTCATTCTTTCAGCCTCGATTATTAGAAAAACAAGATCATATGATTAAGTTTTATAACTGTTTTGTAGTTTTATTTACTTTGCTGTTCAATTTTTCGCCATGAAAATTGGAGATACGTAATAAAATGTACGTTTCCTTTATTGCGCCTGTCAAATATGCAAGCATGAGAAGAAAGCAGGGCGTCTACTCAAATATGTGCATCCATTAAAATACCGTTTAGAGTTATAAGATATATATATATGCCTATATAATTTTTTCTTTAACTTTTTCATCTACTGCCTTTGAATCATATTATATTGGTGTATATACCTATATTTTTTTAATATATGTAAACATGTGTATAGATAATTATGAATTATAGTCTGATATTAATCATCATTAAAATCGCAAAAAGGAAGAAAAATTAAAATTTAGCAACGTTTTTATATTAAACTGATCAATTAAATCTTAAACTGCAAAAAATGTGAATACTAATTCAACTGTAATTTTAGTTCAGACTCTGTGCACATATATATATATATATATATATATATATATATATATATATATATATATATATATATATATATGTATGTGTGTGTGTGTATATCAGTATACGCGTTAGTGTGTACAGTCTGTGTGTACGTGTGATACTAAATGCTACATATGTCGAAGTTGAAGGCTACATTTTTTAATTCACATTTGCAAACATACGCACACACGTGCACATAAAAGAATGCGCACATGCACACACAGAAAGAAAAGCGCAAAATCACACATCTGATCTCATGCATAGGCACACACATACACATGCGTAAATATTACTTTTTTATTTCTTTTTATGTACATGTACATTATTTCATGATTCTATTTCTCGTTTAAACACACATCTGATTTATGCTCATAGCACACACACACACACACACACACACACACACACACACACACACACACACATATATATATATATATATATATATATATATATATATATATATATATATATATGTACCTGCAAATAAAAGCGATAAATTTTAAATAGATTTAAATTTACTATAGGCAACGTTCTTTTTATGCTATTTATCGACGTCAACATTTACAAAAATCGGTACGTTTATATACACACAATAGAGAATTGTAAAATATTTAAAACATTATCAATTATAATTAAAATCTACTCAAAAATGAAAACAATTTCTGTAAAATTCATTATTCATCTAAAATGTTTTTTTCTTAAGACAACAGCGCCCATATTTTCATAAAAGCATTTGAAAGCTTATGTAATGAAATAATGTCTTAGTTTCCTTGCATTTTTTCCAGGATTCAGAGCAAATTTACTCTAACAGGAGGTTCTATTTGAGAAAAAAAATTTGGTGACTTAAATTATTCAAGGATTTACTCATATATATCATATAAGCCTTAAGAGTTAAATAAATGAATTTCTCGAAATTTCATAGGATTAATTAAGTGTAGGGGTAACGGTAACAGATATAAACAAAAAAATTACTATGATTTTCTAAAAAGTAAACATTTTTGAAATAATTTCATTTTTGTGAATAAATTCTGATATAAGTGCATTGACATTTGACAAGTATGTGATTTTAGCAAGTATTTCCAAATCAATGTTTTTCACGACAAAAAAAAAAAACAAAAAACAAAAACGATTAAATTTCCTATACTTATTTATAATTCCCAGCTGACGTATGAAAAACAAATTTCTAAAAAGCTAAAAAATATATTTAATAATTAAAAAAGAAGCTTTTTCCTCTTAATAGTAACATAAAGATTTTTACGATAAAACTTTTGGTAAACTTTTTTCATCTTGTACCTCGTTTTTTAACGAATTTGTCGAGGTACATATATATATATATATATATATATATATATATATATATATATATATATATATATATATATATATATATATATATATAAAGAACGTATAAACATAAAAAATCTCTTAAAATGTATATTTATATATATCATTTTACTAAGGTTGATAGATCAATATCTCTGTTATAGTCAGTCAGTTAGATAGATAGATAGATAGATAGATAGATAGATAGATAGATAGATAGATAGATAGATGTGTGATTGTATGGGTGTGGGTTTGTGTGCGTGTGTATATACACACATGAATCATTTACATATATAGACATGTTTTTCTTTGGTTTACAACACATATATATTTCTGCACACGCACACTTACACACAGACGTACATACTCATGAATATGCGCGTGTGTGTGTGCACCCATTCGTGCGTGCGTGTGTGTGTACTATCCTGTGTGTATATCTTCAGCTCTGTGTTGTTTTTTTATTTTTTGTTTTTTTTTCAAGCTACATAAAACTTGGCGCGTAGTAAGATATGCCGGGTGCGAAAAGGCGCCAGTCGTAAAAATAATTTGTTTGATCTTTTTGTGCGGATTTTAAACTTGGTCACCCAAAAAAAAAAAAAATAATAATAATAATAATAATGATAATAATAATGATAATAAAAACGACCCTTGATCGCTTCTTTTTCCCCCGTTCTGACTTTGCCTTCTTATTCTTGTCAAGCGACGGGAATTGAACGGAATGATTGTAAAAGTTACAGTCATCGGCGTTTATTCCTTACGTATGTAAATCACAGGTTTAGACAATCGTAAATAGAAAATAATCTTCTTTTGAAAGGTTTTATTTTAAGGTGCACTGAAGCGTCTAAGAATTATGAACGAAAGCCTTTTTAAAATATAAATGTAAGGTGACATGACTTTTGTACAAATGCGATCAACGCTTTAGTTTTCACTTATTCATAAAGGCTAACTTGTATTTACAGTTGTTCATAAATTATAACTGACGCAACCAATAATAAATAACTCACGTACATTCTCATTCTCTCTCTCTCTCTCTCTCTCTCTATCTATCTATCTATATATATATATATATATATATATATATATATATATATATATACATACACACACACATATATGCGGATAGATAGATAGATAGATAGATAGAGAGAGAGAGAGAGAGTGAGAAATTGATTGATTGATTGATGGCGCATGGGGAGACAGACGCCATTGAGAAAAAAGCAAGATATACTATTAGTTGATGGCTAAAGTGGTTGCGCATTTTTTTTCGGTATCAAGGGTTTGTGTTCAAGCCAAAGTAAAACCTAACATTATTTCTGATCATATTCAAGACAACCAGATTGAGAAAGCACAGTCTCCCTTGCGAAATTTGAATTTAAGTTAGTCTAAGTTAGGGGTTGGTCAAATCGCGGCTCGCGAGCCACATGCGGCTCTTTGACCTTTAATATGCGGCTCGTGGAAATATATTGACTGAGTTCCTTTTTTCCTCACAGTTGGTATAAAAAGCAAATAAGAAAAAACTCAAGCTTTATAATTATTTACTGGGTATGAAATGAGATCCCATTGAATTCAAACGTAAGTTTAATCTGAATGTGTATGTAACAGGAACGTAAGTGGAGATTTGTTCAAGTCTTGCGACTCTCAAACATCTGAAATTTAGCCTATGTGTCTCTTGCATTAAAAACTACACATTATTAAACTTAATAAAAAACTACATGTTATTAAGTTTCTAAATAGCGAAAATTTATTAAACCATAGACATGTGTTAACGGTTTTTTGCCAACATCAACAAATTTTCGCATTAAATAATTAGCATAAAAAAATTAGATTTCATAGTCTAATAAACGGTTTAAAAGCTTAACCCAATCATAAGATAGAAAAATCATTTATGAAGTCGTCAAAAAATACAAATTATAGTTCAGTGCGACACGATTATGTACGAAACAGCCCTTCAGGAAAAAAAATATAAATAAGATTCTTTAGACACTTAACGACGTATTATGGTGCCAACAGCTATCTTTCGCTGTGACTGACCAGTCGATGTGTGTACATGAATGCCATCATTCGCTGTAAAATGGACACCCCGGCCGTACATCGGCTTGACCTCTTTATGAAGGTGACTGATATGTGGATACATATTAACTCTTAGGTCCCTTATCAAAATGGTCACTCCAGCCGTTTCCATAGTAATTAATTTTGCGAATGAAGATGCTTATAAAGATACGTAAATTTCAAAACTGGTTATTCCTAAATTTTCGCTTGGGGATGAAACAGGGCTTGATATTTTAGTTCAAATTTGCGGTTTTCAGCTCTTGTTTTTGAAACATGAGAAATTTTATGTAGCGAAGGAATCATATTTTTTTTTTAAATATTTGTATTTTAAGATCTACTTCCGTATGGAGCACTGTTTTTTTTTTTTAATAAAAACAAAATTACTAAAGAACACGGATTATTTACCTAATGTGTTCTTTCCTATTTTTCTACATATCTGCACACACACACACACACACACACACACACACACACACACACATATATATATATATATATATATATATATATATAGATATATAGATAGATAGATAGATAGATATCAGTCTAGAGCTAACCTTTTGTTGTTGATTTAAAATATTTTTCTTTATCACCTTTTGCTTTTTGCCTTATTCAAACCCTTTCTCATTAGATTTCCTTACTGTAATAATAGATCATTTTTTGGTGAAATGTTGTAAGAGCCTATAAAATTTACTGTTTGACCTTTTTTTCAAAGCACTCTATACATACCTTTAGTCTTATTTGAAATTGTTTTATCCTTCGATAAGAGTTCACAATTTATGTCAAAATTGTGGTTAGTCTCGATATATAAACAACTTAACTCATTTGATGTTTTGTTTTGTAAATTGTCCCTTTTGTCGTCATAAAATCTTTTATTTAAATTCCTTGAGCTTTTGTTAAAACTCTCACAGAAATGCATTTTTAACACGATTGTAGGCGTTTTTAAGAGGTGGCGACACATCTATCGACAGCCTTATGTTTGGTAAAATGAAATAAGGATATAACTGTAATAAAGATACATCACGAATGCAACGTAAACGCCTTTTTTCCAACTATCCAGTAACCTTAAATTAAGCATTCTAATATTCTATTGAATTTAAGGTATTTTTTATCATTTTTGTTGTATTTCTTAAATTTTAGAGAAACGTTAGAAAATTATCAATAAATTTTAAATTTGCTATAGTTGCCGTTCTTATTTTCTGATATCGTGTATTAACTTTCGTATTTACAAAAAATTGATATGTTTATACGCACAAAAGAAGTTTAAATTATTTTAAAAGTTATAAGTTATTATTCTAATTTAAATTTATTACAAACGAAAACAATTCGTGTAAAAGTTCATTACTCATCGATGTTTTCTTGTGAAAATAATGCCCATAATATATTTAATTTATAAAAGCTATTAAAACATTTTGTAATTAAATAATGTCTTAGTTTTATTGCATTTTTTTTATTTTACGATTTAGGGCAGAATTTCTGTAACTTTACAAGAAGAAATCATGATTTAAATTCTCCGATGACTTGTCCTTATAACTAATATATGCATTAAGCTCTACAAAAAAGAAATTTTTCGGAAGTTTCATAAAGTTAAGTGAGTTTGAGGTAACAAAATTAAAAAAAAGAATAATTTTTTGCAAAAATCAAATATTGAAAAAAATCTTTTTAAGAAAATTTAATTTTTTTCGATATAAGATTGATTTTTTTAGCCCAAAATCCGACAATTGTCTATGTTTTTTTTTTAAGAATTAATCCAATGTGTTTTATCGAAAAAATCATGAAATTTTCCCTTTGAATTTATATCTATTTAAACTTTCTAAAAGTATAAAAAAAAATAATTTTTACATAAAAATCTTCATCTTTATTTTCATCTTTAATAAGAACGCGAAGGTTTCGATGTTAAATTTTTATTTTATTTTATTTTGTTCACTTTTTATCATGTATCGTCTTTTTTAACAAAATTTTGTAGGTAATGTTGGAGTAATGGTTAGCAGGTCGGATTGAAGAATCGAGGAGGCGAGTTCTAATTCCAGATATATTCATACCCTTGGAAAAGGTATGAATCCATCTCAGGCTAAAATAGTAAAACAGAAGGAAACTCTGAAATCAAAAAATTGATTTTAGGTAAATTAAAAAATGAATTTAGAAGGTAAATTAAAATATAAATCTACCACTGAGTGGAGTGACAGGGTAACCTCAACATCCCCAGTGCAAAAAGAACCGGCAAGACATTGCATTATTCAGCATAAGCTGGTGACCACAATAACGTAAAATTATATATATATATACATATATATATATATATATATAAATATATATAAATATATATAAATGAATATAATTTGGATAAAAAAACAAAGAAAGTTCGTTCGTAAGAATTCTTTTATTTACTTATCCTTTATTTCAGAACCTTTTCCGGTCAATCATTTATTTTTTTGAAATTTCATTCTCGTTTCAGAATATCATGTATCCTTCGTTACATGACTGTGGACGCATTTCATATTTTTTCCCAAAGTAGGTTGCCATTTAAATCTCCGTAGACCAGATTGCATCCATCAGGAATATAGAAAACGATCTGTCCTGCTGTTTTTTATAAATAGAAGAAGAGGGGTCATACGTTCCCCAAGTGTTTTAGCACGATAGTAGAATGTAACGGATTCGACTGGAATTCGAACTCGGTTCTACGTTTCCTCAATCCGAGCCGTTATCCATAACTCCACCATTCCTCGCAATATATATTTAAATTGGTTAATTTCTGATTACTTTCGGCTATCGTTAGCCATTATCAAATACTTTGTGTTTTTGTGCTATATTGGATTTTTCATTTTCATTTGTTGCCTTTTCGCTTTTGTTGATTTTTTTATTGAAATAAACTCAGCATGCGTGATACTAATAGTTCATATAATTGTATTGATTTTGGCTTATCAGTTATTAGACGAATGATTATGAACAATTTTGAATGTATTCATAATCATCTTTTATACCCCTATTTACGCTTTTTTTTTGTCCATATAAATTACACGAATATATATATATTATATATTTATTTATTATGGAATTAATATATATATATATATATATATATATATATATATATATAATATTTATAAAAAAAAATATATCATATGTTTAATTCGACACGCGAGTCTCATGATTTCAAAATACAAAATATAAAACTTTTAAATAATCCTTTTCCAAAAATTGAGTTGAATATTGAAGTTTTAAACTCTTTGTTTTTCAACAAAAAGACTGTTATATTCCAAAACATTTGGAATTAAATAAAATAAATAATTATATTTATTTCTATACTTTTGTATCGAGCATTATTTTTTAAAAATAATAACTAAAAATACTAAGGGACTTTGGATTATTTACCTATTTAGTTCCTTCCTATTTTCTATATTTTTCACACATACATACACACACACAAGATATATATATATATATATATATATATATATATATATATATATATATATATATATAATATATATTTTTTTTTCCTAAATATTATATCGCTTATACAAACTGACACCATAGACATATTGAAAAATTGTTTAAAGGTTTTTTAAATTTTAAAATTGCAGGTGAAAAATGGACATTATTATAATGGTATTTTTATTTAATTGTTCGAAAAAGTTGCTCTGTTTAATAAAAATAAACATTAGGCGATAAATAATCAGTTTTAACATTTTAAATTTAAAATTCTATATTTGTATTAATAGGACTCTGCTTTATTATAGCAAAATATTTTAACACAATATATATATATATATATATATATATATATATATATATATATATATATATATATAGATAATATTAGTGGAAAATATACATATATATGAAAATATATCTAAAAATTTATATATATATATATTTTCAGAAAAAAATTTTAAAGAGGAAATTATCCAAGTAGAACTCAATGTCTAACAGATAAATATATAAAAAAAAAAAGATTTCATTCCATTTTCCCATGGATATAAATTATAAATTTGGAATTTTAGTATTTAATATTTATAATATTATATATATATATATATATATTTAAATAATAATTGTCACAAAAATACATAGGAGATAGATAATGGATTTAAATAAAAGATTATGTGACCACAAAATGGACATTTTACAAAATAATACATCAAATGCATTGGTTACTAACCGTAACGATACTGACCACAATTTCGGCATAGAAAATGCTACTCTGATCAAAGGAGAAATAATTCACTACGACGTAAATGTCCAGAGAGTGCGTTAATCGCATGGACATCTACAGTAAATTTGCTCCCTTTTATCTTACAACATTTTTTCAAAAAACTTCCATTTTTTCTAAATCACAGTGTTTAATAACTACTTAAAAGTGATGGAAAGAAAAAGAAAAAAATCTAAATGAATTCAAAATTTAAAATATATATATATATATATATATATATATATATATATATATATATATATATATATATATATAAATTATAATATTTAATTTCTTCTGCGCATCTGTAGTCCTAGAAACAGAAGAAATTTAATCAATGAAATTCTTTGGACAAAACGCGAATCATTTAACTTTTTCCACTTTTTGTACAATTTCCTCAATATTGGTCTTGATATATAAAATGTATATACTTTTTTTTCTCATATATATATATATATATATATATATATATATATATATATATATATATATATATATATGTGTGTGTGTGTGTGTGTGTGTGTGTGTGTGTGTGATAATATATAATATATAGAAAATAGGAAGGAACTGGTTAGGTAAAAAATCCAAAGTCCCTTAGTATTTTAGTTATTATTTTTAAAAATAGTGCTCGATACAAAAAATATATATATATATAAATATAATTATTTATTTAAAAATATGATTCCAAATCGCGACATAAGAGGTCTCATGTTTCAAAACAAGAGCCGAAAACTTCAATATAATTATTTAAATTAAATTGAGTTAAAATTAAAATGGGCTCTGTTCCATCTTCAAGCGAAATTTTTTTTGAATAACGTATATCTGAAATTTACTTGTTTTAAAAATTGAAATCAAAATTTCCATGGTAACAGCTAGGGCGAATTGTTTAAATTGGGTAGGCGAGTGTTGGGTGTTAATAATAAGTATCAGTATAGAGATACTTTCAAGATGTCAAGTCAGGGAAAGGTGGGGGTGTCAAAATTTGAAACGGAAGATGTATTAACCCTCGTCTAGTTTGCTTGTCTATGGAGATTTATTTATTTTTTTATTTTTTTTTTTTTTTTTTATGAAAGGGATTTGTGCATATAAAAAAAAAAAAACTTTCGTAACGTTTGTTTTTTGACGACTTCATAAAGGGTTATCTTTTTTGTAAGGTATTTAAACTATTTATTTGGGCTATGGATTATGAAGGGTGTTATGTTGTATGCATGTTTTAGTTAATTATTCAAACTATGAATCTGATGATTTATTTGTTAAACAAGTTATTATAATTTTTTTTTTTTTTATCTAATAATTCAAACCAAAAATCTGATGATGCCTACAAAAAACCGTTAACTCGTGTCTATTGTTTAATAGATTATTATTATTTAGAAGTTTAATAATGTGCAATTTTTCATGGAGGCACAAAGGGCATGGGTCATCCCAAGTTTTACATGTTCTAGCCTTGTTTATAATTTTCCATTTAACTTTTGGTGTCCTATTTGTTTCCTTCAGATGCCAAAATATTTTGATAGTGAAGTCTGATTTCTTTTGTTTATATTATTAAAGAGCACTTATGCTGCCTCCATCTATCTTTAAAATTATTCTTCGTGGACCCAATGTATATTATATTAGTGCTAGGGCTCTCTGTGGATGAAATAGTATATGGTATACCACAGAATTAATACAACATTTATTTTTAATGGGCAGTCTTCTGGGTTTCTACAGTTGCATAATTTTTCCCTTTTATCGTCCGATTTAAGTGCAGAGTTTTTATTAATACTGTTTTGGCATGGGGGTTTGTTCAAGATCTTATTATTGTGTTTTTTAATTATGCGTTCAAGATTATCAGAGCAGCTGTAGCTCAATTTTAGTTGATATGTTTGGCACGTTCTGCTTGTTGTGTGTGTTTCACTGAGAAGTGTTTATTGATTATTGTCCACATTTCTGTGCAAATCTTTTTTAAATAATTTTCTTTTCTGGATTGTACTAGATATTCTTCGAATGTCCAGTACGTCTAACCTTGATTCTAGGGATATAAACACAGTTTCTTAATCTTCAATTTCCAAAAATATCTCAATTCCCAAGCGACGTTCTGGTTGTGCTCAATGTTTTATTCTTTTTCAACCTGTAGTCTGCGCACACATTTAAATCACCATCGGAACTAATTTTCTGATTTGCATGGCGATGTTGGTCTGGATCACCAAGTACTAGAGTATCTTTCTCATTTTTTCTTTTTTTCTTCTTTTTCTTTTTCTTCTTCTTCTTCTTCTTCTTCTTCTTCTTCTTCTTATTATTATTATTATTATTATTATTAGTGTTGTTGTTGTTGCTGTTGCTGTTGTTGTTATTATTATTTTTTATTATTACTATTATCATTATTTCCTTGGATTTTTGTTGTATACACATTTCCTTCCGGATCCGAACTAGAGACCAAATGACATAAATGGCTTTATGACATTTTTCCACTGATCATTTTTGAAAAAATAAAAACCCTAAGATCACACAATTTTACATAGAAAAAGTTCTTCGTAATTTGCTAGCTGTAATTGTGCGTACATTTATTTGTATATCTTTAAGACATGGGATACCAGGAATCACTTCAATGAATCCATCGGACTCCATTCCAATCAATCCGAGTGCTCCAGCTACAACTGGAATTATCGATGTCCTCATATACCACATTTTTTAGATTTCTACTTCAATATCTGTTTGATAGTTTTTAGATCTTCAAAAATATATTACAACCAGAAGCGACTGACATGTCAATTATTATTATTATTATTATTATTATTATTATTATTATTTTCCAGTGCGTTCTGTTTAATAACAGTTCCTTACCTACGTCAGACCTAGGGTAAAAGAAGGTAGTAAATATATACATACTGTTTAGTAAAATTGATGTTACTTAACATATAGTGATTTTCCAAGAATAGCTTAGATGTGGTACAAGGACGAAAGTATGGGACACCCAGTGAGGATCGAACTCACAACTCACTTGTAATTGTTCTTACAAGAAAAGCTTGCTAAAATTTCACCAAACTTGGTGCCCAAATGATTTTCGAAGCGTAGCTTAAATGTGGTCAAGGCCGAAAGTACGGTGCACACTGAGAGGATCGAACTCACGACTCAGTCGTAATTGTTCTAGTACGACAAACTTGTTAACCATTACAACACGCCTATGTGCTCCATATAGTGATTTTCCAAACGTAGCTTAGATGTGGCACAAGGTCGAAAGTATGGGGCATCCCGGAACGATCGAATTCATTATTCACTCGTAACGGTTCTAGCAAGACAAGATTGCTAACCATTACACCGCCTCCAGGAAATGATTTTCTAAGCGAAGCTTAGATGTGTCACAAGGCCGAAAGTATGAGGTACCCAGTGAGGATCGAACTCACTACTCAGTCTTAATCGAACAAGCAATTCAAGCTTTGTAATCATTAGACCACGATTTCGGTATATATATATATATATATATATATATATATATATATATATATATATATATATATATATATATATGTGTGTGTGTGTGTGTGTGTGTGTGTGTGTGAAAATTTTACCGATTTAACCAGTAGACAAGACTGTTTTTTGTTTTTATTAGTTACTTTATTCATTTAATTTCATTTTCGTATTTTGCTTTGATAAAGTCCACATTGGACGAAAACACGTCAACAATTACCAGTTTTCCTGTTGTCATTTTTATTCATATATATATATATATATATATATATATATATATATATATATATATATATATATATATATATATATATATAACCGGTTTTCTAATGCTCTGGACTGAGCGGCGGCTTGGGGATAGTAGTCGTAGCTCGTGGAGGCACAGTCCTATGGGTAAAGAGAAACTCGGATGAGTTCCACCACGGAATGTGATCGACCGGCGCTTTATCGAGTCTAATTCGTTACCTATTTGTCACCGAGGCTCGTTGGCTAGGTTGGTATGGTGTTTGCCTCCTATCGGGTTTCAATTCTCGGTAGTGGATGCGCACTGCTGATCAGTCCCAAATATTGGATGAAACAAGCGTCCAATGCATTCTGCATTCTGTTGAGGTTTCTTCTAGACTCGATGAATTACTCAATTATGATTATTTCGAATCCTCCTAATTATTTATATCTATATCTATCTATCTATCTATCTATCTATCTATCTATATATATATATATATATATATATATATATATATATATATTTATATGGAATCATTATAAAAACGTTTAAAAGCAATAATCATAGCATATGCTCCTCCGAAATCTATTGAAACTAGATGTTATATATGGCACTTTATTATGACACTTTCATATAACAAGAAACATAAATATTGCAATTTTAATCTTTTTAAGGCTTATGGCCACTTCCCGTTTAATAAAGAGTTCCCATATTATCCCCGAAGTTAGGCAACATCGAGACTGGTAGTACATAGATGGGTGACCTTTTGTAAATACTAAGTTCTGTGCGAGTGGTGTACTAGGTTCTGTGCGAGTGGTGTAATAGATACGGACTCGAAATTGTTAATCGGAGAGCCGGGTTCAAATTCCCGTTGGGTTTGTTGTATTAACTTATGCGCAAATACCCTTGAGGTAGGTGGGAACTCACCTTTTCTTACTCTCAGCTACAGGTTAATTATTAAGATTTGTGTCACAAATTTATTATGTACAAAAACGTACTTACAATATAAATATATTTTCTGGATCTAAATAAACTGCAAAGAGTTGGTAAGCCATAAAAAATAAGTCTATCAAATTTTCTAATCATTCAATAGGTAAATGTATTTTTTTTTTGTTCAGTTGTGGTTTCGGGTTATTTGTCGAGTAAGACTTCATCAGTCTAAGAAAGAGGGGACAAACACCTTTTTGGTGTTCCTTTTCGGTCCAACTTATAGACGGAAGATATTCCAGTATGGCTAGTTCTGTTCATTTTTTTTCTAATGTTCGCGTTTGGCAGGAAGGAAGCGTGTGTTCGTTATCCTGGAGAGATCACATTTCACCTCCCAACTTGAAGAAGTCTAATGGCGTAAGAGAATTACAGCACTCTTAAAATTGGCGGGGAAATTTTAAATGTCACGTGATACTCTAGAAGGCTAATGATTGGTCTATGAGTAGTAACTCAACACATTCTCTTCTATGTTAGTCTTGGCTGACAGTATGGGCGTCCGTGTGACTCTATTTTGTTTTTAATTTTATTTTTGGTTATCTCCTTTTTAACAGATTTTTCCTTGTTATTGTTGTCTTTTGACCAAATGAATGCCTTTATTTAGGTTTTAGCATACAATGAATGGTATATAAATTCGTAAGTTCATTCTTGAAGATTCATAATCTTACCCCTATGATATATGGAGAAGACAAAGTTGGAGAACTATATTGAAGAAATTCTAATACGACAGAAAATGTTCATCCCTACTAGATTGGACGAAAAGGGGTAATTGAAGATTCAAATCAATTCCTTGATATCTGTTCAAGAGATTTTTTTAAAATGTTCATTCAGGAATTATTGAAATGTTTGAAAATTCACAGAATATCCAATGGCTTAAATAATATGAACAAAGATATGACTGTAAAAAAGGAGACTGCTTTGTTTTAAGATAAGAAATGCGTGCAAATAAATGGATATTAATTTGAAGGTTCATGTCTATAGAATATTGGAGATAAAGCAACGAGGAAATCCATTAAAGAGTGCTTGTTTGATTTATATTCATTTGTGTTATGTAATCTTTCAAATTTGGGAACGTCATTAGGAAAATTATATATATATATATATATATATATATATATATATATATATATATATATATATATATATATATATATATGTGTGTGTGTGTGTTTTTGTGTGTGTATATATATATATATATATATATATATATATATATATTAAAAAAAAAATATCAGTCAATTATGCTACCATGGATTCAAACTTTAGGTATCCTCAGGCGATTTTAAAGACACTTCACGTTATTTTTTTTATTATTATTTTCTTTATATGTGTATTGAGAAATTTTTTAATACATCTGTTTTCTGGTCTATTTTAACTCTGACCAAGAACTGTTTTATAATTATATATATATATATATATATATATATATATATATATATATATATATATATATATATATATATAAAAATATATATATATATATATATAATTATAAAACAGTTATTATATTATATATATACATATATATATATATATATATATATATATATATATATATATATATATATGTATGTATGTATGTATGTATGTATGTATGTATGTAAAGACAGCTAACAATATCCTGTGATTAAACATTTTATTCAATGTTCTTGTTTTCTTATAAGTGAGACCTAATTTTTTTACATTCATATAAATGAGTATTAATTGAGCTGTATACTCACTAATACACGCTCAGAAATATACCAAAATCCATTCGTAACATACTCGGAGAAAATAAAACTATAATACCCTCATCCATATGTAAAATAGGCTAAAAATCATAGAAGCATTAAAAAATTTTAAAACGTATAAGCCAGCACTAAATAACAGTAACTATGAATACGTCCATAATGTGCTGACCGTGTTTGGAAATTAAAATAACATCTCCAGTTTTATACATATCTATACAGCAGATAATTTCTATTGCTATAATTTTTTAAATTACCATTTAATTATAAATTATTTTACAACTTAATTTAATACCAATTCTTATTACTAATCTATTAAAATTTAATTATAATTTAAATTTAGTAATAATGTCTATCAATATAATTATATCATTTTTTAGTATTTAATAATAATTAGATTAATAATCTAATTTATAATAATATATATTATTTTTTATTAAACAATTTTTTCTTTAATTATAATTTAAATTTATAAATTAATAATTTCTATTACTATTACTAATCTGTTACAATATGTAAAAATAACTGGGATGCAATTCTATTGGCAATGTTCGCAGACTAATCAGGCTGCAAACCATGACCAAAAATTTACAATGTCTCCGTGTACTTTGAATGGCCACTGACGATCTGCGTGACATGTGGGAAGATTTTCACAGTCTCAAGTATTTCTTGCTCTCATAAAAGACCTTCAAAGTCGTTAAATGACATGTTCAAAGATCTCCAACGATTTCAAGATCCCAATCAATTCAATCAGAGCTTTCATTCGAACAGAGAAGGAACATCACCTAACAAACGATATATCTCGAAAAGGATGTCTTCAAAAAGTAAATGAACGGGTAACTAGATTAACCTCTTGGAACTAATTCAGAATATATTCACAATCGTAGAGAACACAGAATGATCTACAGTCACCTGGTATCTTATCTGAATACTCGAAGTAGAACTATATACTTGGAATTGACCCAATATCAAAGCGTCCTGAGTATGACGAGAAATTCCAGGCAATAGCAAGTCCTCTGTTCGGGAGGTTTTGAGAAGCGATGAACCACCTCTTAATTGCTGTTTTTCCCAGGTCCATCCTGATCTGGGGTAGGAGCAATTGTTCAGGTCGCAGCTATAGGCAAATAGTTAGCCTCTAATTTCTAGTAAAAATATAAGCAATACATTTTAGAAAAAAATAAGTTATATAAATTAGATTTGAATCTCGACAAAAAAATCTTTACAAAAATACGTTAATGAAACATAAAATACATAATCTATTAACACGAAACTATCCTAAAAAAATCTTGTAGGCTTTGAGATGTTGATATGCCAAAAAACAAACTAAAGAAAGCCAGATCTAACATCAACTTGAAACGTATTTTTTACACAGCGACGAAAATTTTATGATTTTCAGATATTAAAACTGATTTCTACGGTGGAAACCAAGATGAACCATCGACTCAGACAACGGAATTAAATCGCTCGCTGAAAATCGCTTTAATAGCGAAAACGTTCTCTTACGAAAACCAGATTTGACAGATCGCCAAAAAAAAAAAAAAAAAAACGTACACATTTTTACAGAAAAATCTATCCAACAAAACAAAAAACATTGTCAATAATTTGATATGCATATTTGAATAAAACATAATTTTACTTTATCTTTTGATTGATTAAATTTAATTATCACAAAATGGAAATTATTTAAGACAAAACCTGCCATTTCTTTGATGCGTTTCCATTATTGTTTACTGTAATTTTCCGTTACAATTATACTTAATTATATCTACGTGCATTTCCATGTCTGTATATGTGCAATATAATTGCATGCACACATTATTGAAGTGCAGATATCTAATTGCAAATATTGCAGTGCAAATTGTTTACATTGGTTCCGAAACGTTCGCTCTATATTACACACACACACACACACACACATACACACACACACACACACATACACACACACATATATATATATATATATATATATATATATATATATATATATATATTATATATTGCTTATATATTTGTTTTACGTTTAAAGATTTTGGTTAAAGAGCAACTAAAGTTCATTTTGGAAACGCACACGATACATGAAAATGAAGGACCTAACAACATAAAAGAAAAAGTAACCAGACATTATAAGATTTATATTTGAATATTGTTGAAGCTTAAATAAGCATGGAATAATACAACACAAAATGTACGTTAACAAAATGTATTGAAACAAAGAATAGGTACACAATATTTACAGTTAGTTTGTATATTCTTGGGAAGACTGTTCCTGCATAATGGGTTGACTAAATCGCAGTCGGGCAGAGTCTCTGGATTCAATTTCTTAATCTCTACTATCTTCTCCGTCTTCCGGTACCAACCCATATTTATATGGTCGGTAGTCCGCTTATGTAAATTAGGTGTATCATACACAACAAATATGTACATGACACATATACGTAGTTTCGAAAAATGAAAGCAAATTTTGAAAAATGTCTTAAATGCCCAGAGGACGAAATATAAATCCGAATACATTCAAAAGTAAAATCTCAGATGATGTTTATTTTTTCTTTAGGTATATTCTTTTTAGTTGCTACCTTTGAATAATGGGCGAAGTTGGCTCAGTCGGTTCTCGATCTCGCTTTGATGCAATCGGATGTCAAGCCACACTGATGAGCTGCGAAATAGACTGCCTCTGGATGACAATATATACATATAACGCTTTAAAACATTATATGTTTTTTTTTTCACATGTGTTACTTTTAATACTCCGGTTTGCTGCTCTGAATCAACTCTGAACCTTTATTAACATTTTTCACACACACACACACATATGTGCGTGTGTATATATATATATATATATATATATATATATATATATAACAGGCAGAGATTATAGTGATTCGAACGAGAGAAAAGTTTATATTTTAAAGGAAAATGTGAAGCCGCAAATGTTTTTGGTTATAATGTGGATTTATTTTTAAATATATATTACACTTTATTTTCCAGATTTTTTGCTACAAGTGTTCTTGGCTTTGTGACCATCATCAGGCGAAGGGTCGTTATGAAAATAACCACTCTTTGCCTGAGGATATTATTTAATGGAATAATTTTTTCCTGGTGCTTTCTCATGTTTAACTATTATCTTTTATGTGTAGAAGTAATCAATATTTTCTTGAGCATGTGGAGAAAATGTTCTTCTACTTAAGGTGCAATAAAACAATTAAGAATAAGGGGAAAGGTCGGAGATATTTGTTCTTAACATTTTATGACCTCTGCATCTTTTTCAAAATATCTCCATTTTTGTTTATTCTATCTGTCTATGTGTGTGTTTGCTAGTATATGTATACATATTCCTTCGCCATATATATGTATTGTTTTATTATAAGGAAATAGTATATCTATACTTATATACACGCACTTCGTATGATGTTTAGAGTTCCTGTGTGTGTGTGTATGTGGTCTGTCTAGTGTGTTTTCTCTCAGTATGTGTGTATATATTTGTTCTCCATACATATTTTTATAATGTGTATGTGTTTGTGTATGTGTGTTTGGCCATTATGCGTGCATACTGTGAGTTTATTATGATTTCTTTATTGCTGGTTAAAATTTTTCTATGAAGCGTTTTTTTCTTTCTTGTATTTGTAGTTAAGCATAATTTTCTGTTTCATATATTGACATAAATTTTAATTTACCTTCGTTGCATTTGTAGATGTGTTGTGACACAAAGTGTTTCCTGTTGTCTGATAATTTAATGTTTCTTCTGTGAAGGGAAACTCTGTTGTTTCGTGCTTGGGGGATAACTATATCAGAATCCTTGCATTTTGTTAACTTGAGTGCATAAATCATATTTTTTGAGTTACAGTTTCTCTTTATTGTGTATGTTGTGAGGTTTTCAAAAGTGTAAGAGTTTCTTTTTATAATGATATAACAAACACTACAACTTTTCTTGTTGCATTGTATTGTGTGTTGGCTAAATTTGGATGAAATTAATAAGTATTTTAAGTTTTGTGATTGGAGTTTGCTTTTAATTATTTCAGTTGTTTTTAGTATATTTTCATTTTATCATTCTTGATAAGTAAGCATAGATTTCTTGTAATTTCTGTAAATATTTCTGGATTGTTCTTTTCGTATATTTAGACATATGCTTTCGACTATACATTTAGCCATTTTCAAATTTAAATTTAAATGAGATCTAATTGAGCTATTATTAAATATTCATGGAGACCTACCGGACACTATTCAGAACATACTTATCGACAACACTAACATAATAGCATCATCCAC
The DNA here is from genome assembly GCA_903632075.3 of Acanthosepion pharaonis. NCBI lineage: Eukaryota > Metazoa > Mollusca > Cephalopoda > Sepiida > Sepiidae > Acanthosepion > Acanthosepion pharaonis. Next base: position 35,766 of record CAHIKZ030002684.1, on the reverse strand, counting down.
ATGCAGAAAAAAGGCTAAAAATAATGGAAGCCTTATCAAAAAAATATAAAAAAAACCAACACTTAATAATATTAACTTTGAACATGGACATAATATCTTGACCGTGTTTTGAAACAAAAAATGATAACATTTTATAAAACATCCTGATATAATGGAATATGTATATAGTTCCCCATCACTGGAATATGATTGGCTGGTGTCCGTCATAAATACAGACGGACGTTTAGGTACGACGGAGTCTATGACGACGCCCATTGGACTACGCCATTGGCTATCCTATTGGTCTATTACCTGCGACTACGACGAGTACCAGTCACTTACTGCTACCGTGGTTACAGTAGCCAAACCCACAGCTTTAGCTATTCGATCAATATATATATATATATATATATATATATATATATATATATATATATCCCTTTCCGGGACATATCACATACATACAACAAACTATTTCTAATTTTAACAGTTAAAATATAATCCTTGAAAATGGCTAAATGTATAGCCGAAAGCGCTCGGATGAAAAGAACATTCGGACAGTTTTTATATAATTTATCATCCGAAAAGAAAAACATTATTAGACCGCTTGAGAAATTCTATAAAAAAATAAATAAAAACAACTTGTCTGTCGTTTTTAATGAAATGTGCATGAAAGAAGGATTGCTGCCTAAATACACAAACACACACACACGCATGCACACATATTTTGATTACGTGTTTATGTTAGTGGAAACAGACTAATAGTTGTAATTTTATATATTTGTGTATGAACGTGCTTATCTTGAAAAAAATTTCTGGTACTTTTTATATATTTATTTATATGCCTACACACCATCCACATCCATACACTTGCGCGTATACAAACATATATTGAGATTTGATTACACATTCTTATGTGTGTTTATTATTCCAATCTAACATCAACCGCCTGGCGACGCACATATTTACTTTTCCCTGTTTAGAATTTTTTTTTTCTATTTGTTTTTCCATCGCCGGAAGATCATAAATAGAAATTTATGAAGCACGTTTCATGACGACAAACAGCAATAAACTATGACTTTTCGATCGACATTTGTTCATTCTACGGCGGCAATCCTTTGCAGGATGAGCGGAGATGTTTAAAAGTAAATATCTAATTTATAGATCATGTTCTCCCAGGGCAACAAACCTGTTACATCAAAAATATAGGATAATGATAAATGCAGAAGCAGAAAACAAGAAACTAATTCAGGCGAATAAAAAAAGAATGATGTAAAAATTTGGAAATGTTTTTTTACTTACTGTTACATAATTTGCGGTAACAGATTTTAGGTGAATAATATCAATGAAACGACATACATATATGAATTTTCACACACACACACGTACACACACCCACACATATATGAATGTATGTATTTAACGATCCTGACTTGGCATCTCGACTTCAGTCGTTTTCTCACTAACTTAACGTGGCTCCCTTCTGTCTTTTCTACAAATATGTTTATGGCAACTGATCTGATGAGTGTTTTATCCTGGTGCCTAGACTGCATGAATTTAAGCGTGCCACTAGATTTGCATCTATGTCCTATCCGTTTGCGGTTCGAATAGTTAAATGCAACAACTACTTCTACTCCAACAATCACTTTTATCACACTTCCCATCTGTGGAACTCCATTCCGTTTATTTGTTTCCTTGATAAATACGATCGTCAAAAATTTAAATATAATGTCAATCGCCTTCTTGTATTTTCTTGAATCCCACTCGTCTTTTATCTTTTCATCAATCCTCTCTATACTCAGTTGTTTTCTCTCACTCTCTTTCTCTGAAATCCCCTATGTAGCAATGCCTTCCCAACTTGCTTGGGATGAAAGGATTAAAAAAAAAGAAAAAATTATTTGCTGTTGAAAACGTGAAGAGAATAATACCAACGAAAAGGCATATTTATATTATTTTTTTACACATACATATGTATGTATGCAAAAATTCAGATATAAATAAAATATATGTGAAGACATTATCAATAAAAGAAAAACAAGAGGAAAACTCCTTTGCCAAAGTATTTCTTACCAGAAAGAACTTTATCAAGATAAGTGTGAAAGTATTATCTACTAAACTATATTCATACATCAAAGTAATACATAGCACAGAGAAAAATATCGTTAAGTTTTCAATTTTTTTTATTAGAGAATGCTTTAAAAACTTATTTTGTAAAGAAAGGTAAAATATGGAGGATGCTGTGACTGAACATCAACTGCAAGAAGACAGAAAGTATGTTCATCAGCAAGCGACAAAGCCCATGATACTAGTTAGAAGTTGAAAATGTCAGCATCAAGCAGCTACAGAATTTTAAATATCTGGAAAATGTCTTAGCATAGGATTGAAAATATGAGACCGCAAGCCGAAGATATATTATTCCAACGAATGAAGCATTCCAAAAGGTAAGCAAAGTGATGGGAAAAATTCGTTAGAAACAAAGAAAAGTTTTCTTGATTGCTATGTCATATCCATCCACTTATATGGCAGTGAAACTTTAACAATTTGCCGATAGGAAAAAAATGGAGACAGCAGATATTTTGTTCTACGGAATGACAGAAGCGAATAATCAGCAAGTAAGTCTTAAATGGCATTAGAAAGAACACTTTTATTCAGAATCAGGAAAATTCAGCTGAAATTGCTTAGACATGAGGAAGAAGAGTTTGGTAAACTTAACGCTCACGGGTAAGACTGAAGTTAGGCGAGATATGAGAGCGAGTTACTTACAGGTGAGCTTGTATGAACAGATAGCAGATCAGGGGCGGATGCCTTATCAGAGGGATAAAAACTGCTACGTGCTAAAAGTTGTGGGGAGCCAAGATAGTTTATATTTTGAAGGGACGAAGCACATTAAAAAGACAAAAGTTAATGATGTTGTTGCTATAGACATATTTATTAGATCTGTAATTACTATTCAGTTATTTTATGTATTTTTATTTCATTTTGTTTATTTATTTTATTAATTATTTTTAACTTAAAAAAACCGTTTCCTTTCAATTAAAAAAAATCAGATTTAAATTTTTTAAATATTTTCCCAGTGTTACCTTATTGTATAAATACAGGTGATCAAATAAAAAATTCAAATTTTCCTTGATAAATTTCTTCAAGGAAAGAAACGCTTCGGCATAAAATTTTTTCTCTAGTAGAGTGCGATGGATAAATTTTCGGATAAATTACGCAAAAATGAAAATAATACTGATTTACTCATTTTACCAAGTATATCTACCAAAATTACACAAAAATGCCTTGAAATACTAAAGAGTAAATTTATTCAATAAAATCGCCATTGACTTCAACCATGACTTTCAGACGAACTGAGAATCTCCTTCAATTCTGGACGGTCTCTTTGTTTAATTTGGTAAATGCTGCTATAATATTGCTTTCAGTTCATCTTTGGTGTTACAAGGAGTTCTGCTGGTCTTTCTCTCAGCTGCCTCCCACACATAATAATCAAGGGGGTTGCAGTTTGGGGAGTTAGGTAACCAGATATAAGGGGTGATGTGGTCGCAGAAATTGCCTGAAAGCCATGACTCAGTTCTTTTGCTTGTGCTGCATGGTACAGTGTCCTGTTACCAGACATAGGGTCTTCCAGCAGGCACCCTATTGACCCAGGACAGCACCAGCTCTTGAAGGCACTTGATATAGGCCTCGATGTTGTGTTTGATGCCCTGTGAGAAGGTGAATGGAGGCACAACATTGCTATCACTATCATGATGTTGACGGAATATTTGGCTTTCATCACTCTTAGTACAACTTTTTTTTTTTTAAACAGCAAGTCGACGATCGGACACCTCGGCGTAGTATAATAGCTAGCAACCTTGTCTCGCTAGAACAATTATACTGAGTACTGATTTAGATCCTCAGTAGGTGCGCCGTACTTTTGGCCTTGTGCCACATCTACGCTACGCTTAAAAAGCATACGGTTGTTCTGTGCATTCACCAACATATCCTGTCAGAGATTTTTCTCCTCTGAAAAAAATCAAAGTATGTTCGGTTGGAGGGGATGCTTGAGTTTTGACAAAAGCTTTGTAGCGTGATCTTTCCTCTTGTCCTTCGTGACTTCAGATAAAATTTTACCAATTCTAATCTTGTATGAGAAATACCAAATGAAAAATGCACTATCTGACTGAAACTCAGAGACTCTTATGCCCCTGGCTTAACCCTAATTGACTTTTTTAAATTCGTTGTCAAACATGACCCGGATTTCAACAAATTCCGGAGTTCTTTTCTTAGCAGACTTCAATGTTCAAAATTATATATATATATATATATATATATATATATATATATATATATATATATATATATATATTGTATGCATAGTGTAGATGGAAGGCGTATTCAGTAGATGGAACTATTTAAGAGCCATCGATGATTGGTGTAGCACGAAGTCTCATGTCATCTTGACCGACTTGTGAAGTTACTTTCAACTGTACATTCAGTCATCCTCAGGCATGGAAATTATTTTGTTTTTAGTAAAATCCAGGTAGCATCAGAGACTAAAAAATTAAATGCGAATCGAAATATATATTTTTAGAAATGTGTTATTGTTAACAGATAAAAACTTTTGGAGCGTGCAGTCGCAACGCTAAGGTTGACTTTTTTGAAAATTTAAGAGAGTGCGTTTTTTTACTAATATGGTAATTTGAGAATTATTTTGTTGTAAGAGTTCATCAGTCAATGTGGCATGAACTAAATTGTTCAATAATCAGTTGAAAGTACTTGCAGATTTAAAAAAGACCTTATATAACTTGTAGTTATTAAAAACAAGGAACATAACATTCCTCTAGTGGTTCGTAGGTTAATGCAACTTTAACATTTTGTTTGCAAAAGGATTTCGCCATTTTATATCATTAACTTTACTGATCTAATTTTTTTGTATGAATGATTCATTGTAATATATATATATATATATATATATATATATATATATATATATATATATATATATATTTGCGTGTGTATATATATATTTATATACATATACACACACACACATACACAGATAAACATTGCTTGTCGAAGGTCTCATATGTCGAGCATATCGGTTTTCGGACGGAAAATTCACGATGAAAATGCCTCGGTTATCGAACAAAATTTTGTTTCTCGAACCACATTGACGAATCGAGTTAACCGGAACAAAGTAAATTCTGAGGCGACCACCGTGTTGTCTACATTCGTGTGTTGTGCCGTACTTTTCTTTTCGAATTTTATTGTGCTGTGATTTTTTTTTCTCTACATTGATTCCTTTTGGAAAAAAATACTTTCGATTTGCGAACATTTCGGGTTACGAACTGCCTTCAGGAAAGAATTAAATTCGTGTACCGTGGTTCCTCTGTTCACACACACACACACACACGTGTGTGTGTGTGTGTGTGTGTGTGTGTGTGCATGTGTGTGTGTGTGTGCATGTGTGTGTGTGTGTATATACTACATTTTAAATAAGTGCATCGTTTTTATTATTTTTATTAAAAACCAACTGTGTTAATATCGCTTTAATGACCTATAATAGTTGTTTTATTAGCGTACACATGTCACCCATTATATGTAACTTTCTCGGGTAGCACTAATTCTGTTTAAAATGCATAGATAAATTGAAAATATAATAGTTTGGAAATTAATATTTTACATATTTTATGCGATTCGATTTCATCGCCTTGAGATGTTTGCACTTATTTAGTCTGTTCAAAATCTACGCTGACCCATGTCTCCGTTGTTTTATTTGTGCCCGAATTAAATTCAATTTATTTTTTGCTCTCTATTTCTCTCTTCTCAAGATTCTTTTTTACCATTACGTTCACAAGAGGCAGTCCTTTATTTTCTGCTCTTCCTCCCCGTAGCCTTTCTCTCTAATTTCCATAATTAGTAATAAAATAATCTTTTGCTTTAGTATTCCCGCAAAAATAAACATTTATGTGAACTGCATACTTTCAATTATCCTCGTAACCTCTTTCTCACATTTGTAATTAAACCAGGACTTGGATGGCCCCACTTTGAAAATGCAGGAATTTGTTTAAACATTATTATTATTATTATTATTATTTGCCTTATTTTTGCATATTACGAATTGCCCATAAAGAGAGACTTCATGTAACAAGTTCTTTTTTCCCATTAGAATATATAAATAGATAATATGTCACGAAATTTTGGTTATTGAATTATTATTATTATTATTATTATTATTATTTGAATACTTTTGGTTTCTGGTGTATTCTCATTTCTTTCCGGATCCCGACCAGAGACCTAATATCAGAAATAGCATCATTACATTTTCCACTGGGCAGTTTTGAAAAAAAAAAAACTCACATATTTTACATAGATAAAGCACTTCGTAAGGTGAGGGCTGTACTTCTGTGTACAATTATTATTATTATTTATTTTATTTTCTTTGATTTCTAGCGTTCACACATTTCTTTCCGGGTCCCGCCCATCATGACACTTTCCACTGACAAAAAAAAAAAATTACATAGATAGAGACCTTCGTAAAGTGTGGGCTGTACTTGTCAGAACAATTTTTGTATCTCCTTGAGGCATGGACTTCCAGGAATCCCTTCAATTAGTCTACTGCAATATTTTCCAACCAGTCCTAGGGCTCCACCTACAACAGGGATTGTTGATGTTCCCATATGCCATATTTTCGAGATTTCTATTTCAAGTCCTTGTATTTTGACAGTTTTTTGAATATCTTCAAAGATATATTGCAGTCAGCAGGGACTGCCATATCAATAAGGAGGCACTTTTTTTGTTTGTGGTCTTTAATAACAATATCTGGGCCGTTGGCTTTGTTTGTTCTGTCAGTGTGTATTGTGTAGTCCCATAGAATTGTAACAGGTCCTATCTCCGTAACCGGGTCTGGGTGGTGTTCATACCAGTTTCTTTCAGTTTCCTTCCCGTAGAAGTTGCAGATTTTCCAGTGCAGATATTGGCCCACTCTGTCATGTCGGGTTTTATATTCAGTGGGTGCCAACACCGTAACAACCTGATACAAGATGATCAATCGTTTCTGGATATTTATCACAGAATCTGCATTTTTATTGACACAATATTTTAGTATTGTGCTTGATAATTCCTAGTTTGCAAGCATTGGTCCTGTGTAGCAAGGATAAAACCTTCAGTTTTACTTTCAACCCTGCACTACGTAGCCACTTTTGGGTACGGGTTTTGTCTACGTCAGGTTGTTTGGTACGGGCAGAGTATTGGCAATGAATCGGATTATCTTGCCATCGGCTTCTGTATCTGGTCGGTTGCATTCGTCTTTCTGTCTTTTTTAATCAATTTTGAAGTTTCAACCGGTGTATTATTGTTTGCATCTCTTACGCCCATTTGAAACTCCATTTTGAATTTGTTGGTCGTCTTTTTTATTTTGATAAATTTTTTCAAGTTCTTCAATGACGCATTTCATCATCCGGTCTTCTAGTAGTCAATAAGAAAACACAATTTTGGCCAATTGTTTCTTTTGTTCACAGTATGTCTGAACTAATTCTGCCTCCTTCGCATATATGATTTACAGACGATCAATATCAACCAGAAAATGATGCATGGCTAAAATTTGTTAGAAAACTTTTTTTGGCGTCAAAACATTAATTTCAGATGATTCTTGAAAATCCAAAAGATGGTCCCAACCTCAGGACAAAAAAAATGTGTTTATAGTGATATTCTGTTTTTTGGATATCTATCAGAAAAATTATGAAACGTATAAATATATTCAGATATTTTGTGAATTCCTTCATTTGGGGGTACTTATTTATTTATTTTGTGAATAAATTATTATTATTATTATTCATTTATTATTTTGTTAATGAATTCATTTATTATTTAATTAAATTATTAATTTTGTGGATGAATTATTATTATTATTTATTTATTTATTTACTATATTATCATTAATTCTTTTGAATTCTCTTCATACTCATTGAGTCTTTTTGGGCCCCGACCAGAGAATTCTGTAAAAACAACATCAGTTTTTTTGCCCATTGTTTATTACAGTTTTGAAGAAAAAAGTAAAATTCAATACAGATTTTGTTGCAGCCCTTTTGTAATATGTAACTAGTGAGTTAGCCCATGACTTGACTCTTTTTTTCTTTTTTTTAATAGAATGGAATCTAAGACGTAGAATTTCAATCCGTCTGTCTATTGGCCAACTTTTTCAATCAATCCGAATGTCCAACCAGCAATTCAACTTTCGAAGAGAACCAGAAGGATTTATTATGCTTATTATTATTTTTATCATTATTATTATTATTATTATTAACATCACGTCTTTCCTACTGTCTTCGAAATATTCATGCTTTCTGATTCTATTCTACATGTAGAAATCAGATCATGAGCAACATATTTTCTAAAAAATTCAAAAATTCTCACATGGAAGAGTCAGGGCACAATCTTCCTTCTTTTGGCCTTGTCTAAAATAAGCAAAAGCCCCTAGTAAATATAAAATACAATGTAAAACAAAGCCTTTTCAAAATTTGTCAAAAAGAAAAATTATTATATGTAAAATGTATTAATGTTTTTTAAAAATGTGACTTCATTATCATTAATCTACTTAAACAGTAGTCATTGACATCTCCTTGAACTGTCGATGCTCTACAGTTCAATTTCATTTCATCATATCGACAATTGATAAAAGACAAATTAGATCATTACTTAACTCAATAGAATATTCTTTTGATAGTTTTTCCATTCTAAATCAGTTAAGCATGCCCTCAAAAACATTCCAGTTTTATTCTGTTGTATCGTTCAAATACAAAAAATGATTCGTAATCATTTTCATCAAGTTTTAAAAATAAATTCATACTCAGCTTTATCGTTTTAACCACTCGTATCCAGACAACCGAGACAACAAACATGCTTTATCCATTCAATCTTCAACTAATCTAGTCCTTTTCTTCTTTGCACTTTCCTCTAGCGTTCGGGTTATTAATGAGGCCTGAGGCAAACGCTGGTGGAACTGGATAGTTTTTGCCTCTTTTTTCCTTTCGCCTGGTCGGCTCTTGTTGTTTCGTTTATTTTGTTATTAACATAAGCGTGTTCATGACATTGCCCGTGTTTGATTCAAAAATCGTACGATCATACAGCAAGGTCCAAGTATAACCTGTTTCTTCCCCGAAAATGAAAACTAAATTAATCTGCATTTAAAATACTCAACCGGAAAAATTTCTTATATACTGACCGATTGTCCATTTGCACTCTGTTTGGGTGGCGTTGGTTCCAGTTAGTGATCCCAATGGCAATCCTCACAAATCCGATCAGTTTCAATTGAGGAAACCGACATGCGGTTCAGGTGCAATCTGGGCGTATCGGATTTTTAATTTATCGATTTTCCGACTGTTTTTAAAATGGTCATGAAACTTCTGGACAACACTTCTAAAGGTAGACTCTATAGAGGCTGTCAAATTTGGTTGAAAAAAATTCCTTCTGTAAGAAATTTTTTCGATTATCGATTTTTCGATTATCGATTTTTCAATTATCGATTTTTTCAACCTGAGTTCGAACTGAAAAATGAGTTACATTCCTGTAAGGCAGCCATTTTAAACTTGTGGTGAAAACCGATATAAATCCATACATGTTAAACGGCCATGCAATAACAACGCCCACGAAAGATGCCTGATGGCATACAACATTGAGTTGTTTTTCTTAGTAGATAATAAATAAATACTGAATTGACAAATTTTTGCCATTACTGATTTATCAGATTATTTTTTATATCACTTCATGGCTTATCCTTGTGATCATATATAAAAAGTTCTGTTTATTCATTATTGGAAATACAATAAATTAAATTTGAAAAGTGTATGAATATTTGTTTCTCCAAATATGTATATTTATATTTTTTTGAATTATAAACATATTTGGTCTACTTATTCATATACTATCCTTATGCTATCAGATTTTAATGAATTGCAATAAGTTTTTCATCTTTTAATTTTCACTGAAAATTGCTTGCTCAAAGATCGAGAGATATCAAGATTTTTATTTTTTTAATCATGTAAGTTAACATTAAGAATCTCTTATGTTTTTAATTGATTTTGATATACAAGGTAACCAAAAAATATCTGTCCGTTTTTAAAGGAAAAAAAAAAAATTCTTCACAGTATGTGTAACTTATATTTAGTCTTCGAAGTAATCGCCATCGGCATCCAGCACCTCCTGCCAACGTGTCTCTAGCTGTTCAATGCCCTTGCGGTAGAACTCCGGGGGGGTTTTGACGCAAAGAAGTCCGTGAGGGCTTTGCGCCAGTCTGCTTCATTGGTGAAGTATTTCCCACGAAGATGATTATCCAGGGAGTGGAAGAGTTTGTAATCGGATGGCGCAAGGTCAGGTGAATAAGATGGATGGCACAAAGTCACCCAACCAAGTTGCTGTATTGTATCCCTGGCCACTTTGCGCGACATGCGGCCTGGCGTTATATGGATATATATTGCGATTCACTAATATATGGCTCCTTCTGGTGCAATGCCTGTTGCATGTGTTTCAATTGCTGCCGTATAGGTCTCCAGTGACCGTTTGGCCCGTTGGTAGCAGTTCATAATGAACCACTTGACGACCTGTCCACCAGATAAAATAATGGTGGGTGCATAGGCGGTCTTGCGGTGTTCATGGACAGCATCCTGAGGAGACAAACAATGTCTGGAACGCTTGGGAGTTTCGTACAGAATCTACTTTTCATCACTGGTAAGCACTCGATTGAATAAGGATGCGGTACGGTGGCGAGAAAAAATTTTGATACGCAGGCTGCCACTCGTTGTCCCTTGTGGACTTCCAACCAACAGCGTTTGCGGAACCCACTTGCTCAACTTTACGTCTTACCTGAGCATGCAAAACAGGTGAAGTCTAACTGTTTCATCGGAAAAATTTGAACTGTCTTGCAAGTTCCCCAATTGGCTCATCCTTGCTTCAATGGCCGTTGATTCAGGACTCCGCAGAACTGGGATCTGTGGTCGTCCAAAAGAGGCTCATCATGGAGATTCAAATTTCCAGACTTGAATTTTTTTTTAAACCAACGCTTTGCAGTTCGTTCATCCACAGCACTATCCCCAAAAATGACATATGCGGCGACTTGATGCAGCTGCTGAGCAACCCATCAACAAGTCGTAAAGCAAACAGCCCCGAACAAGATCTCTAGACAAAAATCCTTTTCACAGCTATCCGGCTTATAACTGATGGCCGGGCATGGTGCGATTTTTTTTATAACGTCTGATGTTCCTACTTCCGGCTGTCCGAGTATTTATAACAATATATATATATATATATATATATATATAACTTCATTCAATGACTAATCAAAAAAGACAGACAGAACTTTTTGGTTACCTTGTATATGCGTTTTTTCTTTAGGACTTTATCTTAAATCAGATGAAACCTGTCGATTAACGTAAGTTTTTCCTTTTGTATTTATTCAAATTAACTAAAAAGACATCTACCCCTATTTTTAACTTAGGAAGTAGAGTCCCTGACAAATGGACTAAGAAAGACTTCCGGATATGAGGAATTGGTTACAAAGTCCGGATATGAGGGGTTATATTTAGATTAAAATAAAAGAACTGAAATCAGGTTTAACATTTATTTTCAATGTTTTATAAACAAAATAAGCTAATGGTGAATGAAATATAACGGAATTGATTTTAAGGAAAAAGAAATAAATTATGTAATGTTAATGAAAATTCATTAAATTAAATATATGCCACGTATGCAAAACAAATAATGTAACGAGGATTTTTTAATCGCTGTTGCATGATGATTCTTTCTCTTCTAATGTCATTCTCAACTTTTTCCACATTTTGTTTTGCTTTTGTTCTTGAAATTTTTTTTAAACGAAAGACACTTTTTAACTCTGCGTGTGCGTTATTTTAATTGTCATAGCTGAATGCTGGCTTTCTTTTCATAAAACAGACAAAACTTTCAACAGCTTTTTCAATTTCAGTCCAGGTTTCATCACAATCATGTTTTTTTTTATTTCCTTTTCATTGTGACAGTGTGAACGCTGGAGAATAGTTTCTTAGCAAGATTTTATTTCATACAATGTTGACTTTCCTCTGTTGAAATCAGCCATTATTTACAATAAACTTTCACCAGCGTCTCGTCCGTTTAAAATTTTCAGTTTTAATGACTCCAAAGTTGTACTTTTTTTCTTATTCCCATCATCATTTGCAGCAATACAAGCCATTAGGTTGACTTAAGCATAAGTAGTTATCCAAAGTAAATTTCCTGAAAAACAGAAATTTCAAATCAGTTCAAATCAAATAGTTCACATAGTATTCTACTACTGTATTTTGAAGCTTTAGTTGTCAAAAACTTAGCAGATTTACAAGGATTAATCAATATGTTGGGACAAAGTTTTAATGATTTAATGATTTACTGATATAAGCCTTAATAATTAATCCATATCTGAAGGATTTGAGTTGTAATCTTACATTTCCTAAGCGTATTTTCGGGTAAGTCAATATAATGAACCCGACTGGAATTGGAACTGAGGTCGTCGATTTCAAATTCCGGATTGGTGTCCATTACCAACCCAAAAATCCAATGTTGGATTTTACTTAAACTTTCGTGACTTATTCAGAAATGAATTAAATTATATTTGAAACGTTTCATTTTAGAAAGCCTTGATAAAAATATATATTTGTTTACATTTGTTACCGCACATATGAAATTATGAAATTTAGAGAAATTATTCTTTGTAGTGCTTAATAATTATATTATTTATAAAGAAAACTACTAGAAGAATTTAAATCATCAATTTTTTTAGTCAGCCAGCCAACAGCAAGAGAAAATCTGTTCTGAATCGTAAAATAAAAAAATGCAATAAAACTAAGACATTATTTAATAAGAAATGCTTTTAATTGCTTTTACGAATAAAATATATCATGTCAATTATTGTCTTAAGAAAACATTGTCATAACTTTTATTTTTGTTTTTCATTTAAATGACTTGTAAGAGTTCAAACTCAGAGTATTATACTTTATAAAGGCGACGAACGTATTGTGATATCCCAGGCTCCATGCAGCCCACTTGGCAAGGGAAACTAGTTTGTATTCACTCCCCCCACCACGAGGTCAGGTTGTGACACAAGGTCGGTTTAATGTGGGGATCCCGAGCGCGTGCACCCGGGCAAGGAACAAAAAATCCCCGAGCCCCCGCAACCGTCAGTTGCGCTGGACTCGGTGCGTGCACCGATCCTTCTCTCTAGTGCAATGGCAAGGGTAACTAATCTGTTCCTTAGTACTGTCAACTTGTATCAGAGTAAGTTAAGGTGAATGCACAAACGTGCCAAAAGTGAAGGGTGGCAGTACGAAAAAGTAATGGTAGTTGGCAACCCCATATATTAACGTCATAAATATATTCTGACCTATACCTATTGCGGTCTGATATCGGCTGAGTCAGTCTGACCAGCCGCTAGATTTCTCATGGCACGGTGACGTGAATTATTCAAATAGAATATGTTAGTGCCACACGGTTGGAACATTCCATTCCTGGAAAGTGTTTTTTTTTTTTGAATCCTTAGATCTACTGCACAGGAAATACCTGATGGAAGGTAGTATCGTCCATTGTGACCAACCACTCTTCCTCAATAATCGTGGATAGAATTGTTTATGGCAACAGACATGTGAGGCTGGCACAGATCACATCTAAACTGAATGAAAGAGATAGTTTTTGAACATTCATGGTTTATAGAATCAGAAGGTTAAAAACGTCGCCATGTTACTAGCACGACACTGTACACATTGTCCTACCTGGGCTTATGACTCCGGTATTTGAATACTGGAGGACTAGCAACGTTTGACGTGGTCTGATGTGGCACGATTCACGTGTTTCACTCAGATGATTGGGTACGCCTGTGGTGCTGATTCCCATGTGGTCACTGATCTAGATTTGAGAGGTTAAAATTGTAGTGCTGGAGAAACCCTACTAGGATTATGTCCCAGAAAGCAACAGTTCTTGGGAAGAAATTATCTGAATGGAACATAATCCCCACTCATTCCCTAGTATTCCGTATTTGTTATACTGGAACACACCTATTCTATTGTTAATAGACTCTCCCACCTATAATAAGTAGGAGTAGTAGCAGTCGCTAAAGTCGCCCAGGAAGTTACTCAGTCAGTCGATGTCGGACGACCGTTAGTCGGATATTAAAGTAAGAGCCACCACAACTAGATTGCTGCGCAAGTAACTATTATACCAAGTTCCTAACGTTTTGTACGTCGAACCTATTTTAGGACCGACTTAGTGAAATACAAGCCTTCACTGGGAAACTACTCTATAACAGTATTCCATCAGGCAGGAGTAAGTTACACTCTAATGCCTTCTTCCAAAAAACTATTTTGAATTTCTCTAAAATAATTGTATGTTTCAAGGCATATTTGAGTGAAATAACATGATCCTTTGCGTTATATACTTATGGAAACCTGGATAAAGAACTTATCTTTGGAGCGCTTATCTTCTGAGACTAAAAATGGAACATTGCTGCTATATCTGAGCTGGCGCTGTGAAATCCTTACTTTTCAGCCTTGATTTTATGCAAAATAATTAATGCAGTCCTTTGGCGAAAGACTTATTTTTCACTCTGCATTCTCTTTGTCACAGAAGAAAACGTTGCGAAACAACTCTCTATTCTATCGCTATTTTCCAGATGAGTTTCACACTTTATTTCCATTAGGTCAGACCTTTACAACTAGGAAATGCTGTGTCATTTCCATGGAAATGAATCAATTTTATTACCCCAGTCTTCCATATGTAAAAAGAAAGTCCATCGCAAATAACTATTTTCTAAGGAACTGCCACTTTGTGTAAAAGACTCCCACGTGTGTGCTTCTTGGAAAACTTCAATCTTTACCTCTTCAAACCATGCTGCAATCATCTTCCCTCCTTATCTTATTCTTATTTTCCTACTGTCTAATATCACGTATCCCATTTAATGTTACCGTTTTTAAAATTTATCTCTCAGCAAAACATATCATTAAACTATAATGAAAAAGTTCCACTCACAGAGATTTTTCCGATTAACCGCTATTTTGCGTAGTTACCTCCCTTATTATTACAATCTTAGTCTACTCAAGTCAATGGTTATTCGTTATTTTTCCTTCTTGTAAGTGCTTCCTACTAACGACTCTTCTGTGCATATCTCACAATTCATTTACTGTAGCCTTCTACTTTGTGTTTCTCTACAGCCTTGAAATGAAGTATTTACAAAAGGTCAAACGAGCCAGTTTTTTTTTTTCATTTTTCTCAACCCAATGTGTGTCTAAAGAATACAAAGAGGTTATACAAATCTATATATTTTTTTCGCACGAGCAAATACGCTGGTTACTACGTATTCATCCTAAGAATGTTTACTTGCGATGTGACATTGTTTCTTGGCTACGGGGAACGCTACGACTCTAACAGAAGTGTGTGCCAAGTTTATTGCACTGGTTAGCAATATTATCTTGTAAAAATTCCCTAATGAGTTCAATCCTTATGTTTCTTCCATGCTCTGCAGCTTTGTGTTTGTCTATGTTAAAACTGGGTCTTACCCTTGGACTTATATGCTTACCTTTTCCCGATTAATGCCATAGATCTTTATTCAATCCCAGGCAAATTCTACCATTTCGATTACCGAGTTTCATGGATAGCACGTTCACCCCATTCGCAATATTGGCGAAGCAGAATCTTACCTTTACGACGACCTTCTTTTGAGAACTTGGGCAGTATTAAACCAAGTAAACATAAAAACCCAAATTTAAAAAAAATTGTAAAAATATCCAGCCCGTATTTTATTTTATTTTTTATTTGTTTTTTTTAATCTAACCTATGCAAAGGTAAGAAGCCACTAACACGCAAGAGGCTAACGGAAGGGAAGGAAAGTGTGAAACGTTACTTTTGAGAAATGATAATAAAAAGAACACGTGATAGATATGACCATTGACATTATATTCAATTTTTAAGATTGTAGATGACAGGAAAGGAAAAACTGGAAGAGATTAACACAGTCGAGAAGTGAAAGAAGAAACTATCAGAATAGAATTTATGGTTATATCTAACAATTTTAACAGTATAATGATGAGACCTAGCAACCAATCGAGTACTACGCTTAAATTACTGAAGTAGAGCTACCAAAAAGGAGAGCCGATCAAAATGATTGCGGTGAACATATTTATAGGAAAGGCGCATGGAAAGGACATTACGTCAGTGTGAAAGTAATGTAATACAAGATTCATGGTTAGGACCGATAACATTGCATATATTTCTTGGAATAATCTCGATACACATAGCAGATTCCCCAGAGCAAATTTAGTAAAAATATGCAATATATTTTCTTCATGGCCATCATATATCATTTTTCATAATTACACTTACAGAGTGCGAGGTGCAAATTCTCGCCATTTTGTATTTTTAATTTCGCGCATGCGCGTTGTTTGTTTTTGATTTTGTCGACTGCATATATTAGTAGAGTCAGTTGGGCACCGTTTGGTAAAAAAAGAGAACCATGACGCAATTCACGCCGGCAGAAATTTGGAAATGGCATGTTGCAGTGGTTGTCACAAACTCCAATACAAACATTTCAGAGTGTTTGGTTTTAATCCGAGGACAGTTGGATAAGTCTAAAGTTGATTACGAAGGTGTTCCATGTAATCAATAGTGATGGCGACGTTATGCCTCCATTCATCTTCCCACAGGGCCTCAGATTTACACGGAGGCCACACAATCAGGTGAACCCAGTCATGACTGTCAATTTCTGCGACTACATCACCCCTTACATCTGGTCACTTAACCCCACAGGCTGCAGCCCCCTTGATTCTTATGTGTGGGCGCAGTTGACAGAGACTTACAAAACTCTTTGTAATCACAAAAATGAAAACAAGGATTTTGGCAGCATTCGCCAAATTAAACAAAAAACAACTTTAGGAATAACTTTACTCTTTAGTAATTTTGTGTATTTGTGTATTTTTGATAAATATATCTGTTAAAATGAGATGTCTGTTATTTTCATTTTTACGTAATTTAGATGACAATTTATACATCGCATTCTGTACTTTTAGCCTTTAGTAATTCTGCTTCTGACTGCGATTCTGTCATTCTATTGGTCAATTTTTTTTAATCTACTTTCTCCGGATTTTTACCCTTTCTTTTTTGTCGTTGTCTTTTATTGTAGATTTCAATCTTTCTTTCTTATATCTTGTTATTTTACCTCTTTCTTTTTTCTTTCTCTTTCTTCCTTTCGTTTCACTTTCTTTCTTGTTCTTTTAACTCTTTCTTTCTTTATGCCTTTCTTTTTTTCTTACTTATACTTTATCTCTTTTTTCTTTCTTTTTTGTTTGTCTTTCTTGTCCTTTTATATTTTTTCTTGCCATTTTTAATTCGTTTTAAGCTCTTTTACCTTTTTCTTTCTTTCTTTAATGTACTTTTACCGCATTCTTTCTTCTTTTCTTTTTTTCGTGCTTGTTCTTTTACCTCCCTCTTTCTTTCTTTCTTTCTTTCTTTCTTTCTTTCTTTCTTGTTCTTTTACCTCTTTCTTTTGTCTTCCTTGTTCTTTTATCTCTTTTTTCCTTTCGTTTCTCTTTCTGTCTTGTCCTGTAACCCCTTTCTTTCTTTTTTCTTACTTGTACTTTCATCGCTTTCTTTTTTCTTTCTTTCCTTCTTTCTTTTTTCTTTCTCATTCTTTATGTCTTTCTTTCTTTCGTTCTTGCTCTTTTACATCTTTCTTTTTCTCTTTCATCTTTTACCTCTTTCATTCTTCCTTTCTTCTTATTTTAGATTTTTCTTTCTTTCTTTCTTTCTTTCTTTCTTTCTTTTTGCTTTTACCTCTTTGCTTCTTGAATTCTTTTTTTTTTTCAGATTATCTTTAATTATCTTGTCAGTGAGTAAACACAGGCGATCCTCACTTGCATCTTTATCATAAATCGCACGTCTACACAAATGTACAAAATATTTATAGAAATACCCTTCTATATGAATTTCCTTAGATGTCGTGTCCAGTGAGCTGGAAAAATCTAGAAGCAATATCTTTCCTTTATCCTGAGCAATTATTTTTAGAAAATGCTTATTTTCAAGAAGGGATATTCAGACCAGCAAGTTTCAGTGTCCGAAAAGTGGGAACATTTATTGTGAATCCTGACAAAGTTCAATAGAAAGATTGATACGATGGATAAATCGGATAAGGGTTAGAAACGGGATCAACATGGATCATGGAAAAGATCAAGATATCAGATATCACACACGTAATTCAACGAAAAAAATGGAGATGGACAAGTGTTGTGGTAAACCCTCCTACAGTAGAATGAACCCTTCCTCCTCTCATAAATACAAACTGCAAGAGTCGGATAGAGAGAAGAGTAGAAGTGAACTGGAGTAGTAGACGCAGTGCTAATCTACTTATTGCTAACACTATTATTCTGTGTATACCTTCAATATACTTTTTCAACCTACTTTCGTCTTCCGTGTCTTTCTTTCTGTCTCCTAAACAGGCCACAACAACAAGTCATTTAAATAGAACAGGTAAAAGACAATAAAACATTGCTAAGGTATAGCAAGAGTTGGCACCTCAGGGTCGTCATGGAAAGTTTTTTTCGAAATCATTTCTCTTACATCCTAAAAGCAAATCTCTCACTCATTCTCCCTCTCTCTGTGTTCTGTCTTTCTCTCTCTCTCTCTCTCTCACACACACACACACACACACACACACACACACACACAAAGTCCATACAAACATATGTCCGTATATCGTTCGTTTTAGAGTTTGCAGTTTAAAGAAAACTATGTAGACTAGGTTACATTTGTCATTCGTGTACATTTGTCTCTAGTCTATCTTCAACGTTTAATGACTGTAGTAGTGAGTTAACTGAGAAGTGCTCAGTTTAACAAAGGCAGGATATTCATATCGTGAGCAGGCAGATATGATTTTGCGTAACGTAATGGAAGCGACGCTGCACTGATGTATCAGATTGCGATTCCAGACCAAAAGCAGCCGAGTCATCCAGCCTTTGCTGCTGTTCAACGTCGCGTTACAGAGGCAGGATCCGTGGCACTACAAAATATGGATCAGAAAGACCAAGATCCGATCCAACGCCCAACCATGAAGAAAACACTTTACAGACTGTCGGAGATGATCCAGGTATCAGCATACATCAAAATAAAATTCACTTTGGTAATGGCTAGAAGTATAGCTGAAAGCGCTTGGAAAACATTCGGACAATTTTTATATAATTGATCTCTTCAAAAGAGGAAAATTGTACGAATGATAAATATGATAAATTATATATAAAAATACTCAAGTACAAGACTTTTTCAACGAAACTTCTAAATGGGATTACTACTCAGATACACAACATCTGGAGAAGATGCCGACAGCGATGTCTGACAGAAGGAGAGGATTGGAAAGAACGAATCAGGAGTATTCATGAAGAATTCTCGACCTGATGATGATGATTACTTGCTTCAAAACAATTCTATATTAATCTGATTTTGCCTAATCATTCCTCCTACAAATGCTACAAAGTCTATCTCAAGAAAGCTGATTTTAATCATATTTTGCTATATTTCATTGTTAACAGAAATTTCGTTCGAAGATATTTTCCTCGATTCTATTTTTACACTACGAAATTTATTTTAAAATGACATTATTTGTCACATAACATTAATTTAATATTTTTCTCTACGATATTGCTATTCATAACAACAAATATATTGATAATAAAATTTAATTTTTCATGATTAATTTGCGTTTTTCTTTCCTGAATTTTAGTTTAATTTCGCATTAACAAAAATAAAATAGAAGCAAACGTTATATTTTAATACTACAAAATTAATGAAAAGTAATTATTAGGAATATTGTTTAACTTTGCTCTTAAAAATGCATAAGATTCAAACATTTTCAAATGGGCCATATATTCTGATACTTATTTGCACCATGAGTAGGCCTATAGTGTAGAACGCCATATTTTAAACATGTGAAAATACTAAATTACAGCTGAGATACATCTCTCAAATATTGTAACAACTGCCTAGCGCAACGGGGAAACGTAAAAAAAGACATCATTGATTGATTTATTTTCTACGGTTTATCAATACTTAGAAGGTTATTTAAAGCCATAAAATATTTTTAGATTGTAAGAATTTAAAAGAATAATAATGGTTTCGTGATACACGTCTTACTAATTAACCCATGGGTAGAAGGAAAAAGTACTCGTGCAAAGCTCAATATTAAACCCTGTAATATAATAAGGAGTATAATAAAACACACTTCCTGAAACAGGCTCCAGTGTGGGTGCTTCCGTAATCATTACTTTTTCTCTTTATCCTCTTAATATTTACTTCCTATCACCTTATTTTCTATTCGTCTTTCACATTTCCAATTTGACTGTAATTATTTGCAACTTTAACATCATGAAATTTACTGATAACATACTTCATATAACATATCAATATAAAGGATGTAACATGTAATTCGTGATAACCATTTGGATGAGCTTTACTGATCTGTTATTAACATTTCCATTTGTATGAACTTTTTCAAAACACCTGAAAAAATTTAAGGGATTAATATATCAAGGGATTATCATATCAACCCTGCTATTTAGTTAATTGAAAAAGCAATTATAGTTAAAATTTAAAAATAAATGTCGGTGAACAAACCGATTTCATAGGAAATATGTTAAAATATTAAACTGGTGATGTGATATAAAGATAAAATAAAGAAAGATATGGCATGAAAAAGGAAAATCATATATCCAAAGAAAATAGTAAAAACTTAAATTAAAAATTGTTATAAAGGAATAAAGCGTCGCTGGCGACACTTGAATTTGAACATAGATCACCAGTGAGTAAACACAGGCGATCCCATTATTGAATTTAGTGGATCATGTGACCATTGAAGAATCGCATAAGTAAAAAAGTAGTGTGGCATCTAAACGATCGCTATTCTTAGTCTATCCTCTATACTATACGGATCGCTATTTCTACACTATCCTCTATTACTATACGAACCGCTATTCTTTACTCTATTCACTATACTACTTCTCTATTCGGATCAATAAGGTGGTTACTTGTCGAGCGAGTATTATCGAGCAAGTACTTATGAGTGCGAGTGTTATTCGAAGGCGTCTTACACCAGCATTTTCGACGGCGTACTATAGTTGTATCTAATTACAAAGTCTCTACTACAACAAGCATGACAAAAGTGACAATGAGTATTTGTTGACATCTCGAACAATATAATTATTTAGTTGTTGACGAAAGTGTAGAATTTAATTGGATTTTTTATTTAAACTTAGTATTAAGAACTTTAATCTCCACCTATTTTAATATTCTTTTATTTAGTATTATCTAACCAAGAAAATGTAATCACAACAATTCCATAGCCACTCAGAATAAAAATCACCAGCAATGGCTTTCGAGAATTGCATTAAATAATTGAAGACATATACGACCCATCGCTAAAGATACAGGTAAAATGATCAGTTCCCTGTACCACTCTAGTAAGCACCTGACACCTCATGCTATCCTCTAACTTTATAAGAGCCAGATCAGGCGCAAAATGATGTACTGTTGTCATATTTCGACGGGAGTATCCCAGTCTTCACATTCCTGTTTTGATAGAGTTCAAAAGCGTCTCCAAGTCATTATTGAACAAGAATTATTTTCCCACTTGAACATCTCTCTCTCACAAGAAAGATGTATAAAATCTATCGCTAATACCATGGAAAAGGCTCAGATGAATTACATTCCTAGGTTCCGACAGGTTTATCCTTCCCGATAAGGACACGACATGCCACTTACAGACTAGAAAACCACTTTTTTCCCATGGGGGAGATATAAGTTCCACTCAAACAGCTTCTTCCTTCGAATCACTCCCCTGTGGAAGTGACTCCCAACAGGATGTTGCCCCGATCAATACAACCATAACCTCTTCAAATCTAGAGGTAACCGTTATTTTCCCCTCCTATCCATATAAAATACACCTTAACGTTATCCTCTACCTTGAGTGGCCCCCGTGCTCTAGTTGGAGGTCTTACTGTAAAAAATAAAAAATGATATCGCTTGAATTGTTTGGGGAAGAAGAAAAAAATCTGACGGCTTTTTATTTCTTTATATTTTTGACATGTTGTGTTCACGGCACTCTTCCTGGGGAATGAAGGAAAAGAAAATTATCGATCATTGTGCCTAGCCTCAGTTGAGATTTTCTTTCATACGAAACATTAAAAAGTCGATAGGTTCGTCGTTTTGATCACCCAGTCGAACCACTGGCAGAGATTCGTTCAGGTTCAAAGAGGAGAAAACATACAGGATGATGTGAGATGTTTATGGAACTTTTTTTTTTTTACCCTGCCAGATACAAACACGTACATACGCGCTCTCATTTTCTCACGCAATTCTTTCATCTTAGAATCAAGGTTTGAACAAAAAACAACAGTTTCTTTTTGATCTCTGGTTGAATATGTGAAAGGATGTATATGTGTGTGCGTGTCTGCGCGTATCTGCGCGTATCTATCTATCTATCTATCTATCTATCTATCTATCTATCTATCTATCTATCTATCCCAGTTTGTGCGTATCTATCTCTCTCTCTCTCTCTCTCTCTCTATATATATATATATATATATATATATATATATATATATATATATATATAATCTTGTAGTTGGGACATACCGACTGCCTCTCCTGAGATACCCGCAGAATCTGGGCTATACCATAGTAATACGTTTCTTTTTGTACTCTCGTGTAAAACTGACATGTGTTGGTCTATGTAGTAATTTATTATATCTATTGCACTGTAAGGCAATGGTAGTAATCATAACCCAGCAAGAACAGATATGTTACTAAATTAACAAGCCTAACTTATCTATCTATCTATCTATCTATCTATCTATCTATCTATCTATCTATCTATCTATCTATCATCGTAGCTTGGCATCGTAAATAAAATTTAATTTTATGTCAGTTGTTGTTATCAACCATAGGCAATAGCCTTCACGAATCAGCTGCCAGAGAAGGTCTGACGACCAGATGTCGCTTCATATATTACTATAGGACTGGCTTCGCAAATTGAGAATGTCTGGCAGACTTTGTTTTGCCAGATCTGCTACTCTCTCATCGCTACCTCTGATCTGGCGCCTCTATCAGGAGACCCCTTTCCTGTTGCAACTGAAGTGGCATGTGCATGATAAATTCCTGATATCCGGTATATCGTAAAATAAGAAATGCTTAAAGAAGGAGACAATACCTAGAACTTAATTGCATACACGCATTAAAGACTTCACGCAAAATGTGACCCTTTGTCAAACTTTCCCCACCCCTGGGTATGAAACGTAAATAATTTACCCCTCACCAGCTTCTCTTGACCCAAGACAATCGTTGATTACAGCGGAGACCTATACTTCTATCTGTTAAATTATCAGAATGTAAGTTATATTTTTCCTATTGAAGTATGACGTCAAAATTATACTACCATTATTCTTGAGCAAAATAAATTATTGCATAAGGAATCTCTGATGTTGTACCGAGCTGCATATTTCCAAGGCTACTACAATAGAGAAAATGAACCATTTTAAAATTCAGATTGCGAATTTTGTCAGAAGCGCTTACATATTTATACGAAAGAATCGATTTAAAAAAAAAGAAAATTGATTTAAAAGGCAAACGAAACTTATTTTGTGGTTTGTACCTGGCATAATTCATTAGACTAAATTTGTGAATGTTTCATCTTGTACTTGATTTCACGTCTCTTACCTTAGTTTCGTTTCAATGATGGATTAACATAGGCTTTTTTTAAAACTTTTCTGTGTAAGTTTTGTCGATATTTCTGGCTGCCAGTTGTAGTTTATAAGAGAGAATGCATCTAACTGAATCAGCAAGTTTCAAACTGCGTCTCCCTTTGTAGGGAGAGACCACCGTCTGATCTGAGATGCTTTGGACTTTTATATATATATATATATATATATATATATATATATATATATATATATATATATATATATATATATATATATATATATATATATATATATATATACCACATTGTATTTAGTTTGCATTTTAGGTTCCTAGTGCAACAGTATAATTATTTCTCCTTCTGAAATACATTTTACTATTTATTTCTTTACCTACCATTACTCGTTCGCAACTGAATTATTGCATGTAAAATCCATAAAGTAAATTTTATCAGCAACATCACCATCTTGATCCGATCTTAAACATAAGAGTAAAATAAGAAAAATAAGACAACTCTTTTGTATTCAACACAGACTTCATATCAACTTCCATGATGGGTGATAAGAAATTAGATTTTTTTCTAGGTAGAAATTAGTTTTTTTCTATGTAGAATTATTTTAATTTGTTTTACTTTATTCAAATGTCTCATAGATTGAAGAAAAATTAAAATATATACATTTACTAAGATACTGAACTCATGGAATATATTGTATTTTTTAAGCATTTCACCCCAGGCAAGTTGAGAGTTCCACCAGCATGCAAGGGGTTACAGAGAGTGAGAGTAAGAGTAAAGAGGAGTTGTTTGAGGAAAGTATATAGAGAAGGACAGGAATCAGGATCAAGGCATCAGATGTCAATTGACATTACATTTGAATATTTGAAGATTATACTTATCAGAGAAGCACGTAGGCCGAAGCGAGTTCTACTTGCGTGAAGTGAGAGAGAAGAAGCTGTTGGAGTAGAAGAGGCGGTTACATATAATTGCTTCGACAGTGAAAATGTGGGAACGAGATGCCAACCTAGTAGCACGTTTAAATTCACGCAGATGTGGTATCAGTGAAAGTACCTCGTCACATCAGTTGCCATGAAAAATATTTGTAGAAAAGACAGAGTGAAACCACATCACGTCTGTGAGAAGGTGACTGTAGACAAGATGCCATATCAGGACCTATCATACTGCATATCCGTCTCTGGATTTTGTTGAGGACCTCGAGATGAACAGAGGGGGCGCCAGACCATAAATTGTAAGAGTATTCAATGCAAGAACGAATGGTAGATTTGTCTTGCATTTAAAAGATAAATAACTATATGCTGAGTTAAAACGATGAAGGATTTTTCCTGATAAAGAATATCTGTAGCTGTTATTTTCTTGTAGAAAAATTATATAAATATTTTAAATTAGAATGTACAGATATCCACAGGGAGAAGTTTCAAATGTATTTTAACTTAAACCGAGTCTGCATAAAACCTAATACATTTATTGAGCAATCAAAGTTGAGCACAAATCCTATAAATCCTCTATATTTGAACAATTGGACGTTTCATGTAAAACAGTCGGTAGACATCTGGTACAAATAAACGCAGAACATCTGGCCCAAATAGATAAAGAACATCAGGCAGAAATAAACAAAATACATGTGCTACACTCAGGAAGAAAGACATCTAGCAGAAACATTATATCTGACACAAATAGACAAAATCATCTGGTACGAAAAGAGGAAAATAGATAAAATGTGTATGACGCAAATGGTATATCTGGTACGTATAACTAAACGACATATGACACGAATAGATAATGAAATCGAGCAAGAATTTGGATGTCTTGCAGAAATAGGATATCTTGCAGAAATAGAATATCTTGCAGAAAGAGAATATCTTGCAAAAAGTGTTGATCAATGAAATCTGGAAACAAATATAGAAAAAATATCGCTGACAAACTGAAAATGGTATCTGGTAAAAAAGAGCAAATATATAGCTGGAACAAACGGAAAACAAACAGGATATCTGGCCAAAATAAATAGAAACAGGCAAAATCCATTTGGCGCCAATATGAGATCTGGCAGAAATATGCAAAATGATTCTGCTACATACAAGAAAATGGAACAAATAGAAATGTCATCTCGTACAAAATGATATCTGATACAAATAAACCATATGACATCTGACACAAAAATGGTATTTACCAAATGAACATCTTTTACATTACGATGTAAGACATGAAGCCCAATTATGACACCTGGCACAACTGTCATTGGCTGAAATAGGATAATCGTCATAAACAGACTAATGATTTATGGTAAAAATAGATGTGACAGAAACAGGCCGACACAAATGAGGATATATGAGACACCATATGATATCTAGTAAAGAATAAATCTAGTAGAAATTGACAAATGACTTCTAAGTTAAATAAGACATCTGGGACAAACAGACAAAAGAGGTCTGGCAAAAATATGTCGTTTTTTTAATTCGACATGATATATTGTGTAAGTAGATGACATTAAGCATAATAGGATATCTGACACAAAAGATGCCCGGTAGAGATAAGACATCTGGCAGAAGCAGACAAATGTCATCTGGCACAAATTTAATAACTACCATAAATATGACATTTACCACAAAATTTTCTGGTACAAATCGGTCATCTAGCAAAGGCTGACGAATAACATCTGGTAAAATTAAACACGCGGAACAAATAATGAAACATCACTACAACATAATATGTAGCCCAATTAGAACATCTGTTGCTATTAAACAAAAAACATCTGAACCAAATAAATAACATCTGGCACAAATAGGACACCCGGAAATGGTTGCTAAAATACGCTGGTTCAAAAAGGACAACTAGTAGAAATAGATTGCTACAGATAAAGACATCGGGACAAATAACGTGTCTCAAATATGACACATTGTGGCAAAATAATATATCTAGCACAAAATATACGTCTTATGTGTGCCAGACATGTACTTACCACCCTGTCATATTTAATACAGACGTCATTTATCTCTGTGTATTAACCAGATGTCTGTCAAATGTCATATGTCGATTTTTGAAACATATATTTGTGCCAGATGTATGTTATCCTTTTGAGTAAAACGTCCTCTTTATGATATTTGTATTTTTGCCAGATGTTCTCTCCAGACAGGGCATTTCGCAAAATATACCGATACTAAGAGAATGGCTTGGTTAAATAGAGAAAAGACATCTGGCACATATATATATGGCAAAAATCAACAAGACATCTGGCCGACATCTTGTATAATGAACACCTGGCTCAAAGTCGTTTGCCACAGATAAGGCAAATACCACATAAAGAAAAAACATAAAAAGGTTGTTGGCCACAAACAGACTTGGAATAAATGAAATTATTAAATTAAATATATGTCAAAAATAAAAATACATTAAAAATCTGACATAAATTAACAGACAGCATCTGCCAGAAAGAAATAAATTATATCTGGCATAAAACAAATAGTACATTTGGCACAAACAGACAAAAAATATTTAATACAAGTTGGACACGAGACGCAAATAGATGAAGTGGGAAAATGCAAAATAGATATACTATTTTCATTATTCGGACTATTGGACCATATTTATTACAACGTTTCCTTGAGGGCACATGGCATAGTGGATAAAGGCGTTAGTTAAATCCAGTGACAGAACCCAAAGAGTGTGAGTTCAATACCCGGTTAAGGCAGTGGATAACTTGGAGAGGGGAATTAACAGGAGATAACTGATAACTGACAGTCTACCCCAGTGAGCGAAATAAAGGGTTCAGTTCGACATTCCAACCACCTGAAGAAGGCTGGAGTGTACAATGGCCGAAACGTTGTAATAAATTTGGCGACAAATATGAGGACAATAGTCCGAATAATCTAAATAGTGTACATTATACCTTATTTCAGAAATACAGACAGATACAAAATAGGTATTTAAATGAAAATGCAAAAATATATTTAATAGATGATCAGCGGATTCACTGTTTATCACTTGTATATGTTCCTTTAAAACTTGCCTTTTTCTGTGCATAATGTTAATGAAATATGACATGGCAACAACAATCAGATCTTATTTCATTGATTTATTTTACTGCAAGTAAGGAATTATAACGATTGATATCCGAAAGGTTACTGAGAACCAAAGAAAGTTAAGAGAAAGAACAATAAAAACAAAATGAAAGAAGACAGGTTATGGATATTATATTTAAATTTTT
Organism: Acanthosepion pharaonis; assembly: GCA_903632075.3. NCBI lineage: Eukaryota > Metazoa > Mollusca > Cephalopoda > Sepiida > Sepiidae > Acanthosepion > Acanthosepion pharaonis. Next base: position 7,849 of record CAHIKZ030002684.1, on the reverse strand, counting down.
CGAAATTGAAGTCTACGGGAAGCTGGAAAACGAGTAGCGCAAATGAAGAAACTATTAGAATAGAACTTACGGTTACATGTGATTCTTTCAAAGAACAATTTGCGGCCCACCTGGAGCTTCTTAAAACAAAATTTTCATGTCTAAAGATTCTCATCCCTTATGTGGCACAATAATGAAATAATACCTGCAAACTCTTTCAAACTGTTTACATCACAGCAATGTCCTATTATCATACCCTTGAACGAGTACATTAAAACTTTTTTGCAATTTTTGGTGTATCTGTTCCAGGTTATTGCCCGTAGTGTTGAACAGAAAGAGACCTATGCTGTTGAAGGATGAGGTAAGATCACATGCATCACGAGTCACCCGGGCGAAACTGATAAAGTTCGATATCAGAGACCTGCCACATTCACACTACTGAAGGGGCCAAGTCCACTAGCGATTACCACGATTTATACGCACAAGCAGATGTATATTTGTCTGCAGGACAGGTGCCTAATACCCCTGTATTCCAGATCATTGGGGGAGGAATAAGTCTGATCAGGGGCCCCGGGCAGTCCTTTGTGACCCTCGCTATCTTATCAATATTTCGCTATTTTCAACCTAAATTTTACATATATATATTACAAACTGAACTATGCGCATTATTAATGTATGAAATTTTTTTGTGGATTCTGACGTCAGTCTGGGTTCTTTGTTTTTGTGTATCCAAATGCGTGAATTGGTTATACTCATGTTAAGACTAAAAAAGCACTATATAAAATTTACTATTTTTTTTTATATCCATAATGTGGTATGTGTTGAAATTCTCCAAAATTTTAACAAGAAAAATCCCAAGTTGGTGTTAGAAATTGCCGCAAAACATTGCTGATGTATTTAAAATGGAATGATCTATTATGGCATATTTCTAATTTGTATTTAGATACACTGCATTTATTTTCAATATATATATATATATATATATATATATATATATATATATATATATATATATATATATATATAAAAACCCTAAAGGCCAGACAAACCTACCAAGGTTTCACCTAAGCGGATCGTCAGGAAAGCTGCCTCTTTAGGTTTAATTAGGTCTGCCCTACTTAACTTAATTGAGCACTTTATTTATTTATTTAGTTAGTTAGTTTGCTCACACGTATCGGTTTTTTTTTTCTTTGGACTTTGGACTTGGATGCTACACGATTATTTTCGGCTGACAAACATGTTGCTTGTTATTTTTTTTTTTATACCTGTTTTTTTTTCCATTTGGTATTGGTTTGATTATTTGCAAATCAAGACACCAAATGTTTTCCGGACAGTATAATTTCTTATATATATATATATATATATATATATATATATATATATATATATATATATATATATATATGTATAGATGGATTGATGTGTGTATGTATATGTGTGTGTAATTATTTATTATGAAGACCTGCTTTTTGAAGGACGAAGAGCGTTACATAGGATTTACGTGCTGCGATTCTACTGATCTGCGCAAGTATACGTATACCGAGAGCTAGGTGGTATACACCTTAAATTGTCAGTCTGCCAAAAGGCATCTAATCACATTCAGTTATAATGCGAGTTGGTTTAACTCATGGACGATTTGAGCAACGTGTTTGCTGGAGATTATCAATGTATTTCGTCAAGCACTACATCGAATACAGATTTTAGCGTGGTCGTTGGTTTTAATGGCAGTAGAGTTACGATTCAGGATTCCTAGCTTTAAAGGCGAAAAAAAAAAAAAAAAAACTCCAGAAAATATTGGAAAAACAGGCAAAAACATCCATCAAGAGTGTCGATATCTCGCATTTTTCACAACTGTTGCAATCAATTATTGCACGTGACAGGAGTTCCCACTTTGGGAACTTTTCGTTAAACACTGAATATATATATATATATATATATATATATATATATATATATATATATATATATGTATGTATGTATGTATGTATGTAAGTATATTCGATGAATTATCCGAAAAAGCCATTGTGTGTGTGTGTGTTTATATAAGTGTGTTTATGCGGTAGATGAAAAAATAGAGGTTTCACAATGCATTTTCTAATATTTGACCAAACATCAGAATTTGTTGACATTCCCATGGCGATAATGCCACTAATAGAGAGTAGTTGAGAAAGAGTACACTTTTAGTGGGGAAAATGACAATACAAAATGGCAGAAGATGGAGATTATCGTTGCATTTAAAATTTTGAAAATTGTGCGTAGCAGGAAAGGATGCAATTCAAAGAATTTTCCACATAGGTGAGAAGTGAAAGGAAAAATAACTTTTTTATTCAAAAAATATACATGTATGGGTATTTATATATTTTGCATATGTATATATATTTACCACTAATATTATCTATCTATCTATCTATCTATCTATCTATATATATATATATATATATATATATATATATATATATATATATATATATATATAGATAGATAGATAGATAGATACACTTCTAGTGAGCCAGACAAACCTACCTAGGTTTCACCTAAACGGATCGTCAGGGAAAGTTTGGTTTTCGAAAACGAGTCAAGTTATATATATATATATATATATATATATATATATATATATATATATATATGTATGTATATAACGGTATGATATAACGATAAGTTCTATTGAAAAATAGAACTTACCATTATATCTACCTATTCAACATTAAAACGATGTGACCTAATAGTCAATCTAGTTGTACGCTTAAATTCATGCGGCCGAGATACCAATGGGGAAAAAAAACTACAAATGAAAATATATTTTAGAAAAGACAGAGAGAAGCCATATGACGGTGTGGCATAGAAATATTCACTTCCCCAAATTTTACTTCATAGTTATTGTTTCGGAAATATATGAAATACGAAGACATTGACGAAAACTGACGCCAGGGACATATTGGCTAATAGCATTTTCTTATATGCCCTGTCCCCATAAAAGTTAGGCAATCATGGCTTTCTACTTCTCCCTGTCCCTTGTAGCTCTCAATAAGTTTTATCCGTTTGCTATTTACCCCAGGCCATGTACTCTCATCCACTTGCTTAAGCCTGCTAGGTATGTCATACGTTGCTTTCCCTTGTCTCTTTTTTCCCTCTGTTCGACCTGTGAGTATCAGATTCTCCAAGTTTTACTTTCTCGTTACGTGACCCAGAAATTTCAACTACCTCCTCCTGATATTAAGTATAAGCTTTCTTCTTGTTTGCATCCTTTCCAAAACCTCATCGTTGCTCACACACTCGGTCCATGATATCCTTATCATCCTTCTGTAGAACTATACCTCCGTTACCACGAGTCTCTTCTTCATCTTTTCGGAGACCGTCCAACATTCAATGCGGTAAACGAGGACAGATGTCACCTAGCAGCTCAATACTCTTTTCTTTCTTACCAAAGCAATCTTCATGTCTATTAGTACACTGCCTAGCTTTTGGAGTGTGTCTTTGACCAGTGATTCTCCTAATATACAGATAGTTTTTCAGTGTTATAAACTTAGTTTAGGTAATTTTATTTGTAAACTTTAGCTTGCCAGATATGTCAAATTCACTTATGAGATCCGATAATAAAATGGATTAATTACATAAGCTAAAAGATTGTACATACATATCCGCGTGAATTCAAAGATGAATCAATTTTCGTGTATTTTTTATGATATTGTGAGTGAAAAGTAAATCATTTTTGCAGATTATACATAAACAGGGAACACGAATCCCCACTGCAGACAAGGCGTAATTAATTTTGATGTTTAGGCATGCGAAAATAATAATGATAATAAAAACCCAACGACAACAAAACACTGAATTTCAAATGCGGATATTCGCGACAGGAATGCAAGTCGTCTCCACTTGAGTCAAATTGATTCAAAACAATCACTCGATCTCCAACTGTTCCTTATTTGATCATGTACCTTAGAGATAAAGGATCAGCAAACCCATAGGCTGATGTCTATCAGACTAACAAACATCAACTTTCTTTTATATCATTTTTACTGCTGTCTAGCCATACAGTCAGATTGTTTTCATATTCGGTTTAGAGTATCTTCGATTTGGTATTCACTGTAGGAAACAATCGTTATTATTAAATTTATTAAGAAAAATGTAGAATTCTATGTCACTATTTAACTCTCTCTCTCTCTCTCTCTTTATCTATCTATCTATCTATCTATCTATATATATATATATATATATATATATATATATATATATATATATATATATATATATATATATATATATATATATATATATATATATATATATATATATTTAAGCAAAATATACTATTGGGATAACTTAAATGTTAAAACGTTTCCTTTACTTAGGTACCTTCATGAGATCACTAAAAGAGTATAGCATAACGAAAAAGACGCCAAATTTGACGAAAACAAAACTTTATCATCTAAATGTTTATGTTATTATTAAGAGGAAAGATCAAATTATTTTATGGGGGTTTTTTAACATTTTTTAATCGTTCGTAGCACGTCCAATTTTTCGTTAAATATCTTGTTTTTTTTTAGTCAGCAAAATTGACAGATAATCGATCATGTCAGCCATTTTTTTCCAATTTATAAAAAAAAGAAAATCTGAGTTTAAAATTCTTTTAAAAATCAATTAGAATTTTTTTAAAACTTATTTTAAGAAAATCAGAAATTATAATGTTTATTTAAATTTTTTTGAACCTAGTTAACTTAGTTTCTGCGCCGAAAAGACGTAGTTTGAAAATAAAATAAAGCAGTTCATAACCTTTCGCATCACTTGACAAGGTGACGAAAGACATTCATGACGTTTTGATAGCTTATGTGAGGATAATTCCTTCTACAGAAGGAGAGATGTGCAATTATTTAGATTTAAGTGAACAAATTATTTTCCATGATATTTTTAAGGAAAACTTTCAGTGCTCTAATTTTTTTATTTCTTTTTTTTTTTTCGTACTTAGCTTTCACCTTTACGTTTACGATGCTTCATGGAAAATATATTATAAAAAAATTAAAATATGACTATTGAGAGTGAGATTAAATTTCATAAAAAAGGTAATTAGTCTATTGGTACCTTTCTTATGAAATTTTATCAGAAGTGTACATAAAATACAAATTTAAATCCCATAAGATGATACTGATAGTTGTAGGTACCCTTCTCAGTTGAAATTGAAAAATCAAATTAACTTCTCCACATGTGTTTCACAAAAATAATTCTATATCTCAAAAGGATATTTACGAAACTGAATGCGGCTTTTAACTAATTTTATAATATTTTAACAACTTAAATGTAAAAATCTATTATGATTAAAGAAATAACAAATAATTGTATTAAAAATTCAGTATTTAATTTAAATACTAGACCGAAACTCAATCCACGTGACGTTATTTCTATGGCACGCATGATACTTCCAGTCTTCCGTAGAATTGATTTACAGTGTTATTATTGACACAAATTATATTTTTTTATATACTGTTGTTCGTTAGTTTTTAAGAAGCTTTGGAAATTACAATCTGTAAATATATATCTACTTAATAACGACATTCGTTAAATTCTACAAACTTTTCCCTAATTTTAGAAGAATTAACAAAATAATGTAAAAATAATAAAATATTTCAGAAATAACAAATAATTGTTTTAAAAATCCATTTTTCATCAAAACATCTTTTAGCTTTCAGACAACATTGTCCATGTTCATTAAAATAAATAAAAAGAATTAAAAACTTTTGAAATTAAATGATATTTTTGTTCAATTGAATTTTGTATGTTACAATTCAGAGACGAGTTTCAGGTAGAGGTGGTCCAAATAAAAAAAAAACCCAAAAAACAAAAAAACAAAAACAAAACATGATTTGGTTTCCTGAAAGCCTTGTACTTTTAACTAATATAATCACTAATCTTCCCAAAATTGAAATTATAGAGTTTTCGTACAATTAGTTGGGGATGTGTGGTAATACATATGAACAAAATATTTTTGCCATGACTTTAAAAAAGAAACATATTTATAATAAGTTCCATCATTTGTGAATAGTTTCTGAAAGTTTCTTTAACAATCCGACAATTATTTTTTATTTTTGCAAGATTTTCAAAATTAATGTCTGTCATACAGAAAAAAATGTGCTAAAATTTTATATGTTATTTTACTAGTTCCGGTGATACAAAGAGAAACAAGGTTGTTTTTTTTTTTAATCAAAATTTAGAATGTTTTAAAAAGAAGAAAATTTTTTAAAAAATAATTAAAAAATCGTTCCTCTCAATAATAGCATAAACATTTAGACGTTAAAATTTTGTTTTCGTCAAGTTTGTCGTCTTTTTCATCATGTTATGCTTTGTTTTTAGCGATCTCATGAAGATACCTACCTTTACTCTATCCAAAATATATAAAGTTTAAAAATTTGTGTTCAATCTATAAAAAAACAACAACACGCATTTTGATATTTTTTATTATTACGTGTAATATAATTACGTGTAATATAATTTTTTAATATTACGTGTAATAATACTATAACAATAAACACTGACTATAAAAAATTTCTAGACATGTAAGAAAAAAGTGTGAGGATAAATCTTTGATATGTTCGTCTGTTTATTGCCGCTTTCCATTTTTTATTATTTTATAGCCTGGTTATCAAGTCACTGATGGTAGAGATAGGAATAACTGTTTTAGGATCAGAAATTAGAAATATATATTTCACTCACTGGGGCTAAGGGTGTTGATAGAAATGTCTTCCTTTTTTTTTAAAGTCATGAGCATTGTGTAGCGGTCAGTGAACGTGTGTTCGTGTCTGTGGGTGCGTACATAAACGTAATAAGTGTGTTTATGTATATCTGTTATGAATATTTAGTTTAATCATTGTACGTTTATGAGCAATACTACGGAGAGATATTATATTTCCTCAACACTATCCCAGTCACAATACCCATTCCAACCCTCCAATCGACGACTTAAGGCTGCCACTTTTTTTGATTTTCACCGACTTTAAGTCGGGCTAAATTTCATTTGCCCGACTTTTCAATTGATACGTTCCACTAAAATCTTATACTGCTCGGGATAAATTATTTAAAATGGATATTTGAAAAGAGTAAGTTGAAATTAAAAAAAAAGTTTTCTTTAAAAAATACGGCATGCATGACATTAGAGATTTTAAAAAGATCATTTATAAAATTAACGCAAGAAATTAATTGCCTATTAAGTCTGATAGGGCGCAGATCTACGCAGCCCGACTAACGGCATAATTTTATTTCATTCTCTTTTTAACTTACTTTCTTTATTTGTTTTTCTTTTCTTTCTTTCTTGTTTCTTTCCTCTTTATTGTGATCAATATCAACGAAATGTATCTCAGTTCATATTTTAAAGCATGGAGATAAAACAATTAATTTTGGATCCAGCTGAAGTGAAGAAGGAAAACGACGCTCTGTGAAAGATTTTTGTTCCATTAAAATAGATATACTTGAATGTTGAATTACTTGGGCTGAGCACGACAAGCCCGACCACCGGAGTTGCCATTGGCATGTATGTATATGTTTGAGTGTTTAGGAAGCAATATTTCGTTTATACTAGCTTTTGTAAATACTTGTATGAGGATATTATTTTGTTTTATTCATCTTGATTTTTTCTCGATATATAGAAATGTATCAAATATATTTTCGTTTGCGATGCCAAGCTACGATGAGAAACAATAGATAGATAGATAGATAGATAGATAGATAGATAGATAGATACGAACACACTGGGATAGATGTATAAATAGATAAATAGAGAGAGAGAGAGAGAAGAGAGAGAGAGAGAGAGAGACGGAGAGAGAGACGGATAGAGAGATGTATAGATAGATAAAGACCAAGGCTTGACAGACATTTGAAA